>JAJTUB010000001.1:2160986-2433987 GCA_036971345.1 Dactylellina drechsleri
GGTTGATTATGATCTCAAAAATAAGCGTCAAGCTGTAAGGCGTGCTCGAACATAACACATAAGATCGCATGATCGATCCCGAAGATGGGTACGACCAAGACAAGAAGCTCATGCAAGACGAGTCCGATATAATGATGTCGGGACATCCGTGGCTGTCCTGGCTGAAATTTGAAAACCAGGTTTGATATCACGCCACTTTATCAGATTCGAATCTCAGCAGGGTAACGAGAACAATCCCAGCTCTATTTACTCGCATTTGCGACTTCATAATTTCGGAGCAAATTCGCTCCGAGCATCCCATGAGACAACCTTGATTGGTCTGGATAAATAATTTGAAGCATTGCCTTTACGTCACAGATATATACTGAGGCGCATCGAGCCAATAGTTCATGTCGACGCCATCCATTAGGCAACCGAGAGTCGCAAAAGCTCGCTTGCTAATTCGAAATTAGATGATTCTAAATCTACCCGAAGCTGCTGCTTGCGGTTTTGATGCTAACGTGATGCATTGTACAAGTCTCTTGCTGGGATTACGAGTTGACTGGGAACTGTTGGTTTCGGATGCTGAAAATTGTATGCCAACTTGAAGGCAGGCTGGAAACAAGGCCATGCTAGCATGTATAAAGAAACATTAGATAGAACTTCCGTGTATGGGAATGAGGGGTAGCTGGGGTAATCCATACATAAATTACGCGGTAGTTTTGTACGACCTAGCCTAGCTTGGTTTCTCTAATGTAACAGCATCGATGGCACCGACAGTAATTAGATAATCCCGCTCGGCTGTCTTCTTTGGGAAGCAGATTGCGATGCAACAGAGCTAATAATTATAACAGAGCCCCGGATACACTGTAACAGAGCTCTACTCCCAAAAATACAATGTGAAGGACCCTAGATCTGAGAGAGAGAAAAATAATCGCAGGATGCTCCCCAAATAAGCTTACGGCCAGATCCGAACCGCGTGCTTTCTTGCTCTGCCTCTTGTGCGACCTAGCTCGATTGGGGAGATGTTTTCCAACCGAAGCTTCCAAATGTGGTCGTTTTCGGGTTATTGGGTAATTGAATCTCCGCAGCCAATCACAAGTCCGCACTCCTCCAACTTTGTCCAATGAGACGAGAGTGCGGACAACGCAAACTTCGCACGAATCCAACATTCCTCCTGTGCTTGCAGATGTGGCGTTCACAGCCATGCAAACAACATTTGCCTTGTGGGGATGCAAGCCAGTCACACAGCTTTTTTCGCTGCATAATGACGATTAACAGCCTGAGTAGAGAGTGCGTATCTGTGAAGCCTCAGACCTTCTGGAAAGGGCCCAGTTTCACGCAGCGGAAAGGGTTCTCATGCAATATCTGATTGGAGATCTATAGTGTTTTACCGATATCCTGGGGAAACAACATGCAACAGCCGCAGCCCTAAGCCAGGGCTTCTGCAGTGGTCGGCCGACGGTATTTTGCATCGCCGTAATGGACACTCTCTGGTAGAAAATTTTCAACTTCAAGTCTCGAAAGCTTTAATTTAGAAAGTATAAAGATGCCTCCGATCTGCCTCGATATCTCAATTTCATTCATCATCAGCATCAGCATCAACAAGCGATTCCTCAATCATCTTTCCAGATCTCAAACAACAGCTTTAGCTACCTACCCAATTAATACTTAATATACCAAATCTCCTTCTCTTTTAAGAGTTTTACATCCAAACCAACCAAAAATGCCTTCCTTCTCCACCATCATTGTTTCCATCGCCGCTCTCGCCACTGCAGTCTCGGCCACTCCAATCCTCGATGCCCGCGACACCACTGTCTGCTGGGGCAAAAACTCCAAGGGAACCGACGCCAACCCCGGTCCAGCTCAATCATGGTGTGTAGCCAACGTTTGGACTGAAGATTCCTTCACCGCTCCATTCAACACCATTACCAACGGTAGCCCGGCTTTCACTGTCACCACTGAGTCCCACCAGACATTCGGTCCATGGCACTGCTGCAACACCTGCCGACCAGAAGATAACTGCATCGGCTGGCAAATAAACACTGACTGCAGCTGTGTCGTTTGGAAGGCTTCCACCAACGTCGGTCTCGACATCCTCGGTGTCTATGGTGGTCTATTCCAGAATACGTCTGGTACCTTCCACCGTGGTCCAGCTTTCCCAGCTCGTCTAAACTTGTTCGGTAACTCCGTTGCCAACTAGAGTGGAGTTAACTCCTTCTTTACATTCTTCGGCGTTTACAAGTAATGCATATAGATGGCATATATTGGGGATTAGAATAGCATTTTACAATAGCGCATTTGCATAGCATACTCTTTCCTTTACCTCTTTTTTTGGTTTAGTTTTCAGCATCCTAGTCAACATCGGTTCACAGTACGAAATGCAGTCCAGAAATTCACTCCTTTACAATCTCGTTTAGATTTAATATTGTAATTTAGTAATAAATAGTACTTTATAAATAAAACTCATCGCCTTCATTTCATTTTCTTCGTAGTCGTTGGGCGTGATTAAGAATTAGAAATTAAATACTATGGGAGTTAAGGAAAGTGAAGAAGTTACAGCCCTTCCATTGTTATCATTCTTGATTGGGATGGTGAGAACCGATGTGACAATCTGAATAATAAACTTGATAAAAAATCCCTGGGGTACCTGGTCTCCGGGGGTACCCAAAACCTCCAAGCCCCTGTAATCTGATTTTGAAGGCTTAATCAATGTGTTGGGGAAAAGGAATGTTCTTGAAGAAGAGGATAAAAGAAATGTTTGACCTTGATATCGTGAAAATAAATGTTTTAGCCAACGCACTGAGTCTGGCCCAGCGAGACCAGTTTTAGCCGCGATAGGCTTCGCAAGGAGCTGGCTTATAAGCCGAAGGACAAGCGTATACTGTAGTAGTAACACCGTAGTAATTCCAGGGCCAAGGACAAGTGCTCGTGACCTTGGTGGTGGTGACTGTAACTCGAATTGTCGTATATTTTGTTGCAGTTCTATAAATGATAGAAGTGGCGTATCTAGTGACAGTCACAGGAGCAAGGTGTGCGGTAACAGTGATATACAGGGTGGCTAGGATGATAATGTTAGCAGACTGGACGAGGGAATGGGTATATAACAACACCAATAACTATGAAAATCTTACCTGTTGCGGTGTGCCATGCTGTAACAGTCACATATCTTGTGGTTGGAGGAAGGCTAGAAATCACCGTGGAAATTTGAGACTTTGTAGCGGTTTCAATCGCAGTCTCAGTAACAGTATCAATCTCCGTGGCGGTCTCTGTGGCAGTCTCTGTGATCGTGCTTGCGGCTGGACAAGATGGCGTCTCTGTGGCCTCGACTGAATCCGACGAAGTGTCTGTTGCCTCGCTAGCCGTAGAGCTAGTGCCCTCTGAAGTGGTCTTTGTAGGCTCACTGACAGTTGAGCTACTTGTTTCCCCTGACGTTGAACTGGAGGAAGTAGGATAATAAGGTGTAGAAGTAGAGGTCGTATTCATTGGCTCGCTTACTGTTGAACTACTAATATCTGTAGCTGCAGAGGATGAGGTAGGATAGTAGGGGGTAGAAGTAATATCCGTTGCTTCGCTAGCCGTAGAGCTTGAGGTTCCGGTGGGTATAACACTGCTTGAATGTGGTGAGGTGTACACCGGAGGAGGAGGACGATAAGGGGCTGGAACATAGTAAGAAGGGACAAGTGGGGCATAATATGGTGAAGGACCATAATAGCCTTGGGGTTCAGCATCTCGTTGCTGTTCCTCTGTTGGAACAGCCACGGCCAGAAGTGGGATGAGACTGACCCCGAATACATAAATGAGATTTTGGAGTAGCATTTTATGGATGGCAAACTGGTTAAGCGAGCTGGCTATTTATGTTAAAGGCGATATAATTTGCCTTTGAAAGATAACGAGGGGGTATTTTGTATCCAGGATTGCGCTTGTCGACGTCGACGGAACGAATGTTGTATTTTGTGCGTTGTTCGAGGGAAGACGAGGAGGATGAAAAAGTCACTGGCAGCTTGGTGGATATCGAATCTCGTCAACAGACTTTATAAAAGCTCGCATATCGTCTTTTAAGACTCATAGGATGTATTCGAGGCGCTCGGGAGTTCAGGGATATCCTCCTTTTTCTCACCTTCGATTGGCCGTTGCACCACAACCAGTATTGCCAATCACATATCGTCCCACCCCCTACAGCATCCTGGTTGGAGTTGCAGAGAAAACGGAGACGGACATATCACAGATATACACGGCGGTAACTAGGATACATCATCGTATGATAATATTTCTTTTCGGATTCGTTATTGTAGTCTGGGTAAAGATTTACTTTGATCTGTCCCAGTTTGTGCATGTGCTACTACGCTGATCGAACCAATGTCTTTTGTTGTAGCTAGCTAGCGAATACATCGATGAGCTCATACAGCCGGAGCTCAAGAAAGCATGCGTACGTAGTTTTCTTTTTATTTAAATTGATGTATATTATATATTTTTTTCTTGGTTGCTGAGTGTGATAATTGGGTAGAATTTACTTTTGCGCCGAGTTAAGGAGGTAGTGCAGATTGAAAATATTTTAAAATATTACACACGTGTATCGTGGATGCTACTCACGCCAGATGGGAAACGGATGGTGTTCTCCTTACCTCTCGGTCCTAGATCGCAAAGTCGGAGCTTTGACCACATGGATCAACAAGCCGATCAAATTTTCTATAGTGCGAGAATGAATATAGCGTTGTAACCTGTTAGATTTGTTGGGAGACCTTCACTCGGTTTTCCGCTTTCAATTTTGGCCATACCATTCGACGTGGGCAGGTAGGCTTCTGATGTTGAACACGTGGAACCGTTGTTTTGAACAACAACCAACAGAGAAAGCCAATAAATTCGCTTCTAGGATTTTTAGCCTGTCAGCTGAGAGTGGACTTGCAGGAAATTATTATGCAGAATGCAAGTTGTGAAATGTGGTATATCGGTTGGATCTGTGCATATATGCGTAGTGTTGATCATACCATGTTTGGAGACTCACGGAACGACAGGGGGCGGGGAGTAGAGACAAGAAACGGCTCTCGCAGGAAGTACTCTGGTACCAGCTATAAGCTTTTTCTATTATAGTCCTAGCGGTTAAAAACTCTATCTTAGAATGCGGGTATGGGTATGGGTATTCGGAATATAGGCGCAGGCTTCTTCCAATACCGGGCGCCGAAGCGTGATGGTTCGAGTTAAATTTCGGAGCTCATTACCAATTCCGCTCTCTGTATCGAAGAGACACCGTACTGATTGAGATCGGTGTTACACAGATCGAAGATTCTTTCTGCAGCCGGCGGGCGGGCGGGAAAGAATTCATCCGTAAGGGACAGCGCGGCGGTAGGGGTAGGCCATGTGGGTTCGCCACACTTCGGGACTCGGAAACGGTTGTCGGTTTCTATGTAGCTACGCCAGCCCTTATACTTTGTTCCTGAAGATCAAGGGTAGTTGGCTGGCAACTTTGAGGGAGATATGCCGATTTTGATGGTCCATGATCCTGAGTTCTCGACGAAACCGATATACAGAACATCCATGTTATCGCTGGATTGTTATTTTACACTGACTCGCATAATGTATGAAGCCTTTCGAGGTTATGAAAAAAAAGTATCAACCAATTCTTTTCGAAAAGTTTTCTTGTGGTAGCACGAGAATCTCGAATAGTAGTACAAAGGTAACCTATAGCTGGCGAATGGCTATAAAGTGTGGATGGTGTGACGACTTAAAGAAAATCTATCAAAATATACGTGGCTGGGAAGATTTGAATGTCCTTTGGTCCATTACATTCAATATCTTTCTAACCTCTAGGCTGGTAGTGTGGGTATACAAACTTGGAGCACGCGCGAAAAAGCGTGCCATGCGGTTGACGAAATGTAATCTACGGTTCAGGTTAAAAATTTAATACTTGGTCATAATAAGTTTCGAGATTACGTTGAAAAGTAGCTGCTAGCTGCAAAATACCATTATCGTTATGAAAGACTAGAATCTAGAACCTCGTTGCCCTGGTATCATACTGCGCCGATTCTGCGACTGTAGCCGTAACCAAGAGAACTCCAACTCCAGGTTCTTAGGAGCTTCCTTTGTAGTAGACTATTGAGCAAATATTTTGCCGTGACTATGGCCAACCCGCATTATATGCACTGATATCCTTGAATTAAAATTTAACAAAGAGAAGTAATAGAATCATCCCCTCTGTCCGGACCTAGTCAACGCACAGGAGAGCTGGTGTTCTTTCAACCCTTGGCGTTTTCCATCATAGCAAAAGACACTAACATAGTTTCAGACTCAATCTTCGAATTGAAAGAGAAAGATAAACAATAACTAGCAACCTTCGAGGGCGCAGATAGCGTCGGTGAAAAACTGCGCACCACCAAAAAACACTGAAAGCTCAGGGACCCCAGCCGAGAGTACGGCTGCACCTTCTAAACTCGTCGAGAAACCCTTGCAAAGAGCGCAGTTTGGACCTCCCGGCTGCTGACAAGTAATAGAATACGTCAGCTTGCCCTGATCAGAAGCGCCTGATGGATTATTTGCTGGAACATAGACGACGTCCATTTCGAGGTTGCTGTTAATCTGCGTATAGTCTTGTTCCACCCAGGTGTAGATGCACGGGTTTTGGCCAGGCTTAACCTCGGGATTCACATCAGTGCACTCCTTGATTTTTGACTTGTAGTGGCGAACAAGGCCGGAAGACTGTGCGACAACAGTCTTCAACATAGTGGCCATTCCTTGGGTTGTATCGTGAGGAACATCGCCATGGCACCAAAATGAGATGCTGCATGAACCGTCACCGATGGGTATACTTTTGGAACTGTCGCAGTATATATCTCCGACGACTTGGTCAACAACGGAGAGCATATCCGCGGCTTCGTAAGTCCCAGGCATGGTAACATAGTTTCCTTCAACGGTAAAATCAAAGCGCGCGGTGCCTTGCGCAGGGGGAGGCACGGTAGGATTTGGATTATTATTAGATGGAGCCACATGATTGCAATCGTAAACCATGTCACAAGTATTGCCGTTAGAATCGGTATAGGCGCCTGGTTGCCAGTTAAGGTAGCAGTAAAAGCCACCGTATTTGTTACTGCCCGGACCAGCGTAAGCTCCAATGGCGACTTTTGGTGAAACTATCTGGGACGTGAAGACATTCCCATCAGCGAATGTACCGCTAACAGTATTTCCTTCCCACCAAACAGTACTTCCGGTTTGAACGACTGCCACTGCGTCTGGGTTCCCGTTAACAGCCCCAGAGAAGTAAGCCATCTGAGAAGATAAATATCCGTTTGCGTCGTGGCAGTTTGCTAGAGCAACATTTTCGTTGCTGCCTCTAGCGAGGATAACTCCAGCGTGAGTTGCGGAGAAGAGGAATGCAGAAACGAACGCGCTAGCTGGGAAAAAGCATGAATGCATTCTTGCAGAAGTACTTTGAAAGGATATACACAAATAGACCGAGGTTTAAAAGATAGGTAGCGAGTGTATGCGCAAAACAGTCTTGATGCTCTCTAGAATTCTGATGCTTAATAATTGTGCCGTTCGATCTTTCATCTTTATATATCCCTCTGAAAAGAGTCCCAAACTAAGTTTAGGTGATTTGGCGGACAATGGAATAGAAAGCGCCTTATTTGGGAATGGGAAGCCTAGTTCAATCAAAATGCAGCGTTGGTCCGATACAGGTTCGTAGGTTCGCGTAAGAGCGGCTAGTGCTTACGGCGTTGTTTTATAAAGTCCAAAGAATCAAAGTGCAAACCGATGATAATTTAAAATAAGCTTACGATCGAAATCTCTGGTGCTTACCTACTAGTATTCAACCAATAATTTCACTCTGGAAATTAGACTAGCCCACAGAAATCCAATAGGAATAAATGGATTGGAGCCAATATAGCTATTAGGAAAATTAAATAACGCTCGACTGACAAGGAGGGGCTCCGAATAATAGTTGAACTCCCCGGTATGCCCGAGGGGCGGGTATACGGCAAAAATTGCTAAAAAATACTACTACAAAACATATGCCGTTTTTACTAGAAGCTTCTATAAAATATCAATAACTACATTAGTTGAATCCTAGATATCAACATCGGGCAGTGATTTCTCTACTCTATTGATCCCCACGACAGCTGAGATGTCACATTATTCTGGCGGCGAATTGTCATCTATTGGCCAGCGTTCAGTTAGGCCACTGAGATCCTGCTCTTTGTCGTCCAATTGTTTCGAAATCTACCGATTTCAAAGTTATATATACATATACCTGTATGATCTCTCCTGATACTTTAAACTACGATCCGCTGTGAACTATTTAAATTGTGATTTATATAGAGGGATTTATGGCAACCAGCTAGCCTATCAGGATTGATAGTACTACAATTTCTTTCTATCAAAAGCAAGGAAGTTTTTGATTTTTGTATCAAATCAAACCCAGACTCCGAGTTGAGCCTAGACAGATCCAGAGCAGAAAAAGGACGAATCAGATGGACAGGATGGAGATTGATGAGGACAGGCAATGACAGCTGGGACAGGCGGGAAAGGGACTAACGCTGCGACGCAAAAGTCTTTCACGAAAAAAGTTTGAATTGGGCGTTGGATTTTTTTGGATTTTTTGGCAAATACCAAACTCCATACAAAACCCTAACCTGTCCCCTTTTCAACTGAAAATGGCTGCGAATAATGGTATAGTATCTGTTTGGAGCGAGTGCTTGTTTTTTACAACTCAGACCTAGTTGGTCTTGTGCCCAGGATCTAGTAGGATTTTATTTAAAAAAATCCTGTGCTAATCGGAAGTTTCAAGCGTTGTGGAAGAGTCTTTAAACGTTCTTGGTGTTTCATATTTTATTATAGGATAGAAGAACAACTAGCATGATTGAGTTTATATTCAGTTTCTTTTGTGAATATGCGGGGTAAATTGTCCTGCGTAACCACATCACGTGTTGTGTGTCCAAGCTTCATTCACCCGAACAGTCTATTCATGGACTTATGGTCCATTTTACGCCTGAAAGTTATAAAAATGTCGTCTCATCACCACCATCGGCGATACGAGCAAGAACAAATGGATGGCGATGAAAGACTAGCCGCTCGCTTGAATGCAGAAGAGAATCGATATGGCAATCCTCCCCAAAACTATCAGAGCGGCCCCCCAGGAGGATACCAAAGGCCCCCGCAACAATATCAGCACGGAGGATATCAGTTCCAACAAGGTCCATCCCAAAATCCTTCTCAAGGACGACCTCAATATCAGGGTCCGCCAACCTCAGCAGTTCACCACCCCTATGCAGCAGTTCCACAGCCACTTCGCAGGAAATCTCTACTCATAGGTATCAATTATGTGGGGAGCAAGAACGCGCTTAGGGGCTGCCACCAAGATGTCTCCAACATGGCGGAGTTTTTGAGCTATAAGGGCTACTCCAGCGACCCAGGGTCCCAAGTGATCATGCGAGACGACCAAAATACTGACCCACGGGGTCCTTTTTACCCAACTGGCAAAAATATGCTCGCAGCCATGCACTGGCTTATCTCCGAGCCAAACACCTGCAATTTTCTTCACTACTCCGGTCACGGCAGCCAGGTAAAAGACCCGGACGGCGACCGTGACTCGGGATTCGACGACACGATTGTTCCGGTCGACTATGAGCAGCACGGCCAGCTTGACAGCGACAAGCTGCACCGGACGCTAGTCTCAGAATTGCCCGCCAATAGCACACTCTTCGTCATATTTGATTGCTGCCATAGCGGCTCCGCGATCGAGCTTCCATACGTCTACCGCAGCGATGGCGAAGGGAACGTCAGTATGATCGATAATGTCAGACTTGGAATGGGGATATTGCAAGGGACAAGTACCCTTATTTCTGGAGGCTTTACAATGGATAAACTTGTCAAGGCGAGAGATTTGTTTCAAAATGCGAGTAGCCTCTTCCAGCGGTGGCAGCACAATGGAGAGGATCAAAAGGAAGGCGTGGGCGAGGAATACTTTGTAGAGGACTGGAAGTCGGAGCACAAATTCGTGACAATGTTCTCCGGTTGCAAAGATGATCAGACGAGTGCGGACGCAAATATTGGAGGCGTCGGCGTTGGAGCGATGTCGTGGGCTTTCTTAGAGATTATGAAACGAAACCCCAACCCGACATATCTAAATGTAAGTCTTTATCCTTCCATTTAGTGCTAATTGTAATTGACAACAGCTATTATAGACACTTCAACAAACGAGAGCGCTTCTTGGAGAGAGCAGTTATAACCAGATCCCGCAGCTGTCTATTGGTTTCAAAGAATTGGATATCAGTCAACCACTAAGACTCTAAATTTGTGGAACAAAAATTGATAATGCAATCGTAAAAATATAAGCTACGCATGCATATAACGCGGGCCACTCATCATTATTTATATTTAAAAAAGAGGGGAGGTAAAATGACGAATGGAAAATGGAATAATTTCAGATTTATATTCTTAGCGTTATTATACGAAGTTGTATGATAACAAATGGTTTGTATTTAGATGTTCATCGCTCGAAATCTCGCATATTCAACACTCTTTCTAATTTTCGGTCGATTTGGGCGTGCCACTGGAATCACAGTACGGGTGGTGTATCGGGATGAATAACGTAATATACTTACTCCGGCTAGCCCAAACTTCTCTTCCTTCGAGGCTGTACACTCATCTCCAAATATCCGATATCGCGATTCCCGTTTGATAGAGGAAGAGCTGAGACATTGTAGTGATTGGTGCAGTATTGAATCCAAGGCATTATCCAGCCGCAGCTGAACATGAAAGGATTGAGTTTGCGCCATTTTATAAAATTTACTGACGGTAGTTTCAGCCCTATCATCGGATATGTCGACAATCGCACTCGGAGCCAGGATGTGGAAAAAGATCTGCTGGATCACAATACTCTATGCAGAACGTTAACCCGCATGCACAGTCGCAATCGGACCTCATTACTAATAGATTCTTCAGCCAGAGATTCTAAATTCAATCGTATATTAAGGTTTTCGAAAAACAAAAAACTACTACATCGTGTTGACGAGCCTGATAGGGCGGATATGCTAGTTAGTGCTGGTACGACTCTCACGTCGCCTTACTTGACACATCTTGGAAATAACCTGAAGAGCTAATCAAAAAATCCTTGATCCTTAATGACTTGTCAACAAATTAGCTTGGTCGCCGAAAAGCCAAGACTTTGCTAGAGTTAAAGAAAATTGAAAATGAACCTCCCACAATTCCAGGTATTGCAGATAGAAGGACGGCACGGCAGGTTCACGAGCTCAATCTTCCAGTGCATATACGCTAACTTGGCTTGGTTTCATTGGTTCCGTAAACCCGCTCCTGTTAATCCACAGTTATATCGCAGTATCCTGTGAGTCTCAGCCCACCTTATGGTCACACTTCCATATCAAAAAGGGAAGAGCTACATCATATGGATAGTCAATTCTTCGAATTAGATGGATATAGCGTAGTTTCTCTGGGTATATATAGGGGTAATCTGCTCTCCGAATAACTTCCAATTATGATCATCGCTCTATCTTCCTACACAAATCGATCTATATGAATAATTTCAACATCATATTTTACTTATAGACCTAATCAGGCCCCGGTACTAAACCTTAAACTAAATACCAAAGAATTCCAGTAATGCCTCCTAGACCCAGGAATGAGGATGGTAACCTGCCAGATACCGATGGCTACGCTCGTATCATAGCTCAAGAATATACGCAGCTGGACCAACGACTCGTCAGAACCAGGTTTAACGACTTATTGACTACTTTCTCAATGGAAACTCGGATCAATTTTACATCTTATGAGATTGGATATGCTGTGGGAGATCAACCCGGTAAGTTGATGAGTAATTTTGTCAAGCAGCATAAGTCTACTTTTCTCTTTTTCTAACACTTAATTGTTTCGGACCTTGGATTCACAGGAGTATCCGCCTACCATTATGTGCATATATACTGCGAGAAACTTCCTCCACGGGTCTATGAACCTTCGAAAAATTGGAAAAATTTGCATAGACCCGATGATCCAGGTCGCTGGCAATTTTTGCCATTCGACAAACCGGCCCCGGTAGAGATTCTATTCGATGCTTCCCAGGATTTGGAGCTACAAGCCATTGTCGGAAGTTGCGTTCGTTTGCACAGTGGTGTCAAAACCGGTGGAACTTGGGGTAGAGCTACTCACGGGTATATCATTAACGGCAATGGGTCGAGATGGGGCGTAACCTGTGGACATTGTTTTAATTTAGCGTAAATCCCCCTTTCTCTGCAATTTAGATGTGCTCAACCGAGAATCATGCTGATAGAATACTCTTATAGGGTACCGGTTGCAGATAACGTCGTGTGTTATTGTCGTCCTGTTAAGAACGGGCCCGGGAACCATTGGGAAGAGTGCACTGCTTGCGTTAATGATAGTTGTAGGAATGATGGGAACTGCCTTCCACCATACGACACGGTGGCAGTTGGTGAAACCAATATTTTAACATTCAACCCAAAGCCTACGGATGAAAGCCAAATCAATCAGCACATTTATGGCGACGCAACGGTATATATGGATTGCGGTGTGTTCAAGATACCGAACAACTTTACAGTTCGTCCTTTAAATGTTAGAACTGTTTTGGATACCCCATATGTAACAGGAGGGGATCTTGGTATGTTTTCGCTGCCCAATAGCTTCTCGAGATCTCTCGCTAGGAATTATCGCAACTGATTCATATTGTCCCAAATAGCAAAGGCTGACCAAGAGGCATATGATTTATTAATAAAGTTAAGAGGGGTATCCGCTGATATCAGGCTAATTGAGAAGTTGAAAATAGATGTGATGAACCTTATTCTTTCGGAAGAGGTCTATGGTTTCCTTATGAACAAAATTATTTTCTTCAAAAAGGGGATCGCAACAGGTTGGACATTTGCGGAATTCGTTTCTGTTACTCCGAATAGACTCCGAGTGAAGAGCATTGGCAAAACAACACAGAAAGGTGACTCTGGGTCTATCTGGTTTGGTAAGTCGTAATAATCATATCTAGGATATACAAGTTCATTTTAGCTAGTGCTTGCGGAGCTAATCATTTACTTCGATCTCATCACTAGTCGTTGATGCGTCGGATGCGTCGAACGGAATGGCATATCCAATCGGGATCCACTCTGGCCTTCACCCAGACGAAGACTATTGTTATATAGTGCCGTTTGAGACCGCCTTCCAGAGATTGAGGGATACATATGGGCAAAATTTTGGGGACATGACATTTAATAGTACCGAAAGTTGCATCTGGTCTAAAAATTAACTGGTGAGTGCAATCGAAACCAGGCCTGGTTCCGATTTTCCTATTGGTCTGTTGGTTGAAGGGGAGACTTAGCGGTTAAAATCGCCCCGAAAACTGCAACAAAAAATCTCTTGTCAAAAAAATCAAAAGCATCTAAAATCATAATTGTTATTTAAAAATGTTGCAGTATACATCTAAGGCGCATGGCCAGGCTAGTACATACCACTCTACAAATATGCTATTAAGTACCGTTTAAAATCAGGGTGGGAAACTCAACCCCGGATAAGAAATTCCCTAACTTTAGCTGAAGGAAAAAAAAAAAAAATTACAATCCCTAAATTAGCGTTTAAAATCGTCCGTAAGAGAAAATGAATGTACGAACGGATTCTTTCGTAGAACAGTTGTTGTGCTGTCAGGACCACCCACGGTTGTGACAAATAATTTTAATAAATAAATTTCTTTTAAATTAAATTAAACATTAAAAAATAGTCAGAGGATTATAAAAAAGTTGTGTGGGATGACAGGAAATATATAACTTTTTATAACCTCTAATCACTGACAAGATAACACCAAAGGATAAAAAGCGTCCCAACCATCTAAGCCATCAGATGGCAGGGATGGCAACAAAACTTTTTGCTGATGTAACCAGTAGTTATTGTAATAGTGATTAAAGCTGTAATAATAAAATAGTAGCCTAACACATAAATTAAAATTAATATTGTTATTTAAATTTTCTTGTCCTATTATTGTAGTTTGGCGAGATTCTATCGATTCGCTAAATGGACGTGTCCAACTGTGAATGAATACCACTTACGAAAGTAGACACAAGGCCGAGCGGAAATTCTAATAACTGAATCTTGACCTTGTGGCCAACCAAAAAATTTTGCACTCAATGAAATAACGAATTGGCCGGTTCGCTTCAAAGGGCCCCACGAGCTCACACTGAGGCAATCGAGCTCAATGTCGGCTTGAGTAATTGGCATAAGTTCGAGGACATCGGCTTGTAAACACGTACGTGGCAAATTTTGCATCGAACCCCAATTGCGGGAAATACAACGGATATAGCATGATTGAAATGAGACTCTAAAGCTATACCAGTAATATGAAACTAGAATATCGATAAACTATCAGTACTTGTCTCAAGCTCGGCATCTATATCGACCAACCTGGGAGATTGTCGTAACCAGGGTCTGCAGTTATCATCTCTAGAATTTTCTTTATTTGTAAATTGAAATCTAGTCGATTACAAGCCTTGCTAGACTGTTCCAAAGAACATCCAAAGCCATGGTCATGGAAGGCACACCCAAGCTCTTGACCTCGGGACCCAACTAGATAGATTGCCCTAAAATCAAAGCCCCAGTTCGGCTCTTGGATCGGCACAATAAATTCCCAAAATGCATCAATAGCTTCGGATTTTGAGATCACTCATACAATTCCAAGGGAGCTGCTTCTGTTGAGGCGTGAGGTCTCAAAAGTTCCATGATTCCGAACCGAGAACCGAGAAACGCTTTTAGCCCTCGTGCGAGATACTATGCACCGATTGATCAAGAAACGTCTTAATCTTTACTCATGGACTCGACTCCACACGCCACAGCTGCGGAGCATGGAAGCAAAGGTGTCTCGGTTGGGCCGGCGAATCACAAGCTAGATTTCTGATCCCTGCGACCAAGTTTTACGACTCTTGACGGCGAATTTTCCACCATTCTTTAATTCTTGATCCACAGATTGCGGGGAGAGGGCTAACCCAAACTAAGTTTGATCAGCGACGACTGGGTTTGGAGCCTGACTGCCTATTGCCATCAGCTTCGCAATGCATGAAGATGTAATATTTTTTCTTGGTTCTTACACGATTACCGCCCTTTTCGCCCGAGTATTTTTAGCGGTGAGTGAGCGTAACGAAGAGCATTTTCGGCCCATGCTAACTGGACCAGGGCCGCTAAAGGTGTGTTGCCTCAGGTCAACTTCCACGATTGCCAAGGGCAAAAGGAACATCATCTCGATTCCAGGGTCAAAAACGCGAGAAAAGACACGGAGAATCCGGGGATTGGAGCTTGAACTTTGAATCCGGGGTTTGGGTTTAGAAAAAATGTCGCCGCTAAAAATTTAAATGTGGAGGATTCTGCGATGTATAAAAGGTCACGCAGAAGCCGCTTTCATCTTAACTTTTTCCACGTTTCCTTCTGTTCGTTATCGCCTTGTTTCGGTATTGGGATCGACGACCAGTAAGATTTATCTTAGCAGGGGAGCCTGCCTCAACAAGATTGCCTGACTTTCTTCTTCAAGAAGAAGCACAAGTCCTGCTAGGGTTCTGTCTGCGTAAATCTTGGGTCCTATCCCTACCATCTTTCATTCTCTCTTATATTTCAGCTTCCCTGCTGACAAGTAGTCATGTCGGGTTCGTCGCCAATTCTTCTCTCCCACGTTATTTTTGTTGTAAACTTTAATTTTGCGTGTGTGACATACTAATTAGGTGACTGATATGGCTGCAGAAAAACCGTCGAAGGACCTCCATAGAGGGAGCCTCGAAGCCGGACACGACTTGGTGGAAGAATATCCCGGATATGTGGACCCGAAGAACTATGGCGTCAATGAGAAGCGGCTCATGGCCAAAATCGACTTTCGAGTTGTGCCGGTTCTCTGCATTCTATACCTATTAGCCTTCTTGGATCGAGTAAACATCGGGAATGCCGCTCTCTACGGATTAAAACAAGATCTAGGAATCGTGGATGGCACTAAATACAACACGGTCTTGACAATATTTTTCGTTCCTTATATTCTTTTCGAAATTCCGAGTAATATGATTCTCAAGAAGTTCAAACCACATGTATGGGTATGTGTTAATAAAAACCTAGGGGCTAAGTTTCTTGACTTCGGAGTTTTATATACTAATATTCACCGCTAGCTATCTGCCTGTATGTTTTTGTTCGGAACAATGACCGTGTGGTGAGTAAAAACTGAACGTAGCTGTCAATTTTCATATCAGGAGCAAGCAATAATAAGAGAGAATAGTATGGGATTTACGAAAAACTATGGTGATATCCTCGCTGTTCGTTTCTTCCTCGGGGTACGTTTCAGGCAACAGATCAAAGAAATTTGCCGACGTGCTAACTTGATGTATCCAGTTATTTGAAGCTGGCATGTTTCCAGGATGTTTCTACCTCCTCGCATGCTGGTATAAACGATCCGAAGCCCAAAAAAGATATTCCTTCTTTTTCTCCTCTACAACGTTAGCTGGTGCCTTCGGTGGGCTCCTAGCCGCCGCAATCGGCAAGATGGAGGGCATTCGAGGATACCATGCCTGGAGATGGGTTTTCATCCTTGAGGGAATCCTCACAGCTGTTGTCGGACTCGGTTTCTACTTTTTGATCCCAGATTTTCCAGAAGATGCGAAATGGATTACCGATGAAGAGCGCGCTTACATTAAAGCCAAGCTCGAGGCTGACACCGGAGAGTCTCATCGTCATGGAAAACTGACCCCCAAGACTGTTCTGAGCATTCTCGCAGACTGGAAAATCATAACGGGTGGTTTCATGTACTTTGGTCTCATCGTTCCAGCCTACGGTTACGCCTATTTCTCGCCGCAAATTGTTAAAAATCTCGGATATTCAGCTATTCAGACTCAGTTACGCTCCGTCCCTCCATGGGCATGTGCCTTCGGCTTAGCCATGATTACCGCTACGTTCTCTGACTTGCTTCGACATCGATATTTATTTACGCTCATTCCCATCTGCATTTCACTTGCTGGTTTCATCACTTTGTTCAAGATATCCGGACCGCACAATATCAGCACTCAATACGGGGCTTTGTTCCTATGCGCTATGGGAACCTATAGTGCCATGCCCGTAATCGGTAGGTTCTATATCCGAAACTCTTCACAGATGAAACGATTGCTAACACGACACTCAAATAGTTTGTTGGTTCGCATGCAACCTTGGCTCACACTCGAGAAGGGCCGTTGGTACTGGATGGCAAGTTGGCTTTGGAAACGTATGTGCTACAGCCCAGATGAACTAGAACATTTTATTTTGAATTTGCTAACAAGATATTTTGTTTAGATCGGTGGTATTATTGCTACCTTTGCATTCCTCGCCAGTCAAGCCCCAGCGTATCCAACCGGCTACAAGCTCTGCATTTCCTTCATTTGCCTCTCCGCTGTCGCTTGCACGATCTACTTTGTCGGAATCACTATCGAAAACAAAAGACGAGATCAAGGCAAGCACAAACTTTCACACCTTAGCAAAGAGGAACTGTCGAGCATGGAACTCGGTGACGAGCATCCTGTTTTCCGATATATAACATGATGAAGATTAAACGCGCAACAAACATATAAAATACATTTTTATGTTTTGCAAGTTTATTTATGCTTAATGCTGGGGTGTCTTTATGGCATCTGTTATAAAAACCATTTACAAGGCGCGCATTCATTTGGACTTGCAATATTTTATGCGAAAGCATCGGATGGGTTTATATACTGTATATACAATCACGTAGTTCTAATACATTCTTTACGATTGCATGACTTCTCACATATTATGACTTGGAAATGTTACTTAAAATACTAGTAAACACCAGACTTGGAGTCCGGCCACTACCTTAGGGCAGGGGATTTGATTGTATACCGTCTTGAGTGATTGTTGCTATTGCTAATGATGTAGTCACTTAATTAGGTGCGCGGACACGTCCGGTCCTAGCCACCGATTAGATGTGCTACACTGCTCCTTTGAAGTTCATATTCCTACTCAAGGAATTACTCATATGTCAACTGATACCTGGCAAAGACAACAGTTGCCTTAAGAGGGGGCGGTTTTACTAAACAGATCAAGCCGAAATTTCAAGAGTTTTGAGCTTCATGTTTCAGTTTGCTAGGTTGGTGTCGTAGAGACAGGTTTGTTCAGCACCAACCTAAGCCTACCTGTACAAAAAATCGCTAACGGATTAAACGGCATTATTTGAGCGAGAATTCAACCTGATAGAAATTCGAAAGCGCTTTGGTAAGTGACGCAAAAGGGGGTTGTGAGGCGAGATGCGCCGCTTAATTGGTACTAGTTGTTGGCTAGGCGACCAATTTGAGCCTCAGCATCTTCTGCGGCCTATGCTAATTAAACCAGCTGAACCACTCAATTCGGCACGCCGGATGCAATTCGTATGGCAGATTTCATGAAAGCTCAACTTCAAAGCGCGCATGCAGTAATTCAAGATTGTAAAGAAGATATCATAAGTCAAGCCGGGTGCCTGAGCGTTCAAGTATATAAATTCAGAGATTCCCCAGTGCCAAAATTTAAAGAACAGCCGCCAACAGCAGTTCACAGAATCCCAGCCTCAGCCAACTCATCTTAGAATCTTTTACCCATTCTTCCCATCTCATAAACTTCCAAGCCGCCATTACCTTGATCCCATACACTAGCGTACCAAGGACGCGTTTCCATTGAATTTACATACTTGAAATTCGTGTCACCAGGACCGGCTCTGGTCCGTTGAAATTACCACACGAGCAACACGGGAACGTTGAAAAGAGCATAGCGCGCGAGGTATTACGGAGCAGAGATTATCAATTACCATTCTGAATTGTACCTCCAGTTTCGTGATCGAATCGGGGCAACATTCCTCCATTCGATTACCAATTTTCGCTTTTACATTCTTATATTGGTGGCTGGTAGAGCCATCCAGTAGCTTATAATAAAAATGGGTCTTCTCGATCACTTCTCCTCTACCCGCCGAAATGAAAGGAAAGCTGCAAAAGAGCTCCTAAAGAACGAAGAGAAGCAAGCTGCCCCACACATTGCCCCAGCGATAGTGCTTGTACCGGATACCTCAGATCCTAAAGCAACTTCAGATATCGACGAGAAGAATCATAGTGATTCTGATAAAAATGCTTCTCGCAAGAGCCCCCGCCTCTCCGCACTCTTTGCCAAAAAGAAAACAACCCGTGACGAGCCGAAGAAGGACCAAAATTCAAAAATATCCCATACTAGCGGCTCTGATAGCTGCGATTATGATTCGGATACAGTCGACCAATCGTCAAGCAAGAAACCAAGGAAAGACAGACACAAAACTTCGACCAAATCATCTAAAACATACACAACTGATTACACCTCGCCTTGGGTGAACAACCAGGTCTACGATACTAGCAGCTCGAACAATGGAAACTGCAGCACGGACTCTGTTGACTCCGACAAAACTGCGAAAGGAAAGCCTGAAGCCAGCGACTCTCACCATCACGATGCCTCCAATTCTACTTCTGCGGTCAAGGAGACGACTAGTTTGATTTCTGGATATGGCCTTTACGGCTCCACGGGTGGCAGTGATACAAATAATGGAAGTGGATATGACCACAACAGCTCTTCGCATCATTCTTCTTCCTATAGCAGCGGAGATACCGGTGGGAGCAGCACGAGCTACGGCAGCTCTTCTTATGACTATTCGTCGACTAGTTACAGTAACAGCAGTAACGATTATTCTAGCAGTAGCAATGACTACAGCAGTAGTAGCGGGGGTGATGGAGGATCTAGCTATGACTATTAGATGACGTTGATAGCATTTGGCTTTGCGGGTTGAGCTTCGGTCTCATTGATGGAGTGCCTTAATTACATGTACACTACTATAGATGATACTGTTATTAATTATTTTCGTGTTATCCTGTACCTTCGAGTACGGAATTACCAAAAAAATGTCTGTACACACAAAGAGTTAAATGTAAGCCATATCGTGATATCTAGATACGATTGTAATGATCTTTGCCAAGTTTTGATCTAGCTAATGCATTCTATATTTATTCCAAAATATCGCTGACATTAATAATACCTACCAAAGCAGTTCCGCCGTCATGATTCCAGAGTTACCGCGGACTCTAACCCATTTCCTGTCCCAATCTCTTACTAGTCTAGCTGCTTCGCTCTCATATCCGTCACGAAATCTTATCAACCACCTTCCACCGTGAAGCGGTTCTCTTCGTCTCGGAATAGTCACACGTTCTAAGCCGAACCCTTCACTATCGCCGCCAGTGACAAGCCACTTTCCGAAACCGTGTTTCTCGAGTATCGAATATCTCAACCATATTTGTAGATACTGCCAATGATGGTTTGCGCATAGACAAACCAAGACAGTGCGTCCCGGTGCTCCTTCTCTCCGATTGAGGATGCTAGGAGTTACACCTGCGAGCGACATTCTCTTCTCGTTCTCTGGGAATAAAGAAGTAACCCACTTTTGCATCGACGTCGGTCCACCTTTAACATGGCTGGAAGCATTCCGGTCTAATTCTTTCGCAGTTTGTGCTGCGGCGGGAGGAGGGAGTGTTACAAGATTCCAATCGATTTTGTCGTCCGGTTTTCTGAAACCAACAAAATTTTCTAGATGATTTTGGGCCGCTTTTTCGCTGCGAAAGTAGATGTAATAATGGTTTAACCTTTGCAGAATACGATCTCGAGCTGGCACAACTATAATTCGCCTTAGCATTAGCGAGAGCCAAGCCACATACGTTCAAGATGGAAGCTTACTGTGTATGATATCCATACCCTCTTGATTCCAACCTTTTAATCGAGCATCGTGGTTTGAAAAGAGTCTCTCGATATCACTCTTGATCATGGTGTTCCCGCAATTCGTCATTCGAAGGATATAAGAGCCTGCATTGGTATTTCGTTGATTCTTCCAGGGCTGCTGGACGTTATCTAGGTTAATAAATGCCCCATCAAACCCGTCATATTCGTTAAACGCGGTACTGTCTTGGGGAAACGCCTCGAGGGAGTGTTTCGTCGCATTAGATACCGAGAGAAGCCGTCCGGGACCGAGCTTGGGGGTTGATATTGACTCTAGGAGCGCGTCGATAGTTACTTTGGACCTAGACGCGTTCCGTGCAAGATCAATGTTGGATTCGGCTTGCTCTGGACCTTCAGGATCGTCCATCTTCGTTTCTTTTGCATTTGATATACTTGAAGTCGCAAAAGCTCTAGAATACCGCATGAAGAAGTGGCTCGCCAAGAGGGTATTCCTCCGGGGGAGGGAACGTGGTGTCAATGTCGTCCATAACGAACGGAGCAGGCACATCAAGGAGGAAGGAAAGACAGGCCGGACGACGTGGAGGGCGGCGGTGTTTAGCGTGATTTCCCCATGGATGGAGAGCGAAGACGTGGAAGATTTGATATCCATGATTGTGTTGTGCCTGAGTTCGATGGTCTGTCATGGGCTGCGCCACCCGCGCCACCTCGAGATATAGTGGCTGGCTTTCCAACCTGCAACAGGTCTAAAGACGCGCACTCGACTCAGACTAAATATCTAACCAAGTTCTTTACTTGTTACTTCTAGACTTAGCTTGCTACTAAGACGCCAATACAAAACCACTTTCAAACTGAGTTGAAGATTGAAGCTCCGATTCTGCCTTGTGTTATCTGGATATGAAATCAAAGTTGATCTAATTACAATGCAATGTTAAATGCTATACGTTTTAGCACGTTACCAAACGCCTCGTAAAATGTGATTGGGTATTGCATGATGATGACAGATCCTGGATTTCCGAGGACGCGAACGTCTAGCTCGGTACGGATTGAATTCCTTGTGAGGGACATGGTCAATTCGTTGGGTTGGTGGATTCAGCTTCATTGACCAATCATACTAGGCACATATTTCCGCCTTTGAACGGTGACAGTGGCCGTACTGAGGATATCCTTAACTTTATAAATATCTCTTGTCGAGACCTCGAGCTGGATAGGAGCTTATATATACAACTATTAATCGAACATCCTTTATATCGGACTTTAAACCTCTATATTTATATATCACAATGACCATACCGAATCTCTTCGCCAAGTTACCACTCGAGCTTCTTCAGGGTATATGCCTTGAGTTGGACATAACTTCCTTAAAAGCATTCAAAATTGCATCTATCGAACCAAAGACGCATGCTGCTGCCAACGCCATTCTCTTTGAAACCCTGACCCTCCGTCTCGGAACTATGGAATGGAGTCGTACTACAACAATCTCGATTTCGATATATCAATAATATAATAATTGCAAACTGTGATGATAGACCTGATATCGATGCTATCAATTCGACTTTCCTTGAATATCTGGAACTGCGTTTATTCCTTTTTGTCAAGACGCTGGTGGTAGGCACCCGGTTTCCGTTCGCTGTTACGAAGGATAAATGTATTGAAAGGCACAAAGCGATCGAGGTTCTGGAAAATGGTGCTATTTATTATGAAGCGGAAGTCGCTCCTTACGAAGAACTTATCACTGAATATGAGCAAACTCCTCTTGTGCAAATCCTCAACATAACAATTGCTCTTTCCAAGAATCTTAAAGTCTTTAGGTTTGTTTAAATATATAACCCGAACATTTCTTGGTTTTGTACTTCTTACTAACTATTTCTAAATGCAGGTGGAGAGGTAGTGATTCAATGCCTCTCGGTATCCATCGCGAGATGTGCCATATCCTCTGCTCCCCGTTTCAAAAACGACACTTCGAATTAGAATATATCTTTCACAATCAGAACGGACAAAGTAGATAAAACATATTACAAATATCTTGCGGCGATATCCTATGCGCAAAATTTGTCTTTGATGATATACGGGACCCACGTTGATCCGAGTCGAGGACTCGTGCTAACATTGGAGGATTTGCATGAGTCTGCTACCCTGGTGGAAAGAACCCAAAATCTCAAAACTTTTGGATTTTTCAACGAAAATCTGGTGTCCTCAATTCACTTTGACATTGATGAGTGGCCCAAAACAATGGACGGTGGAGAGATAGGAGCCGCATTGGCGAAAATCGAGACGTTGGAGGCTGTCGCGGGAAATATCAACCTCGGTATACCCAGTAAGTTTGACTGGACAAAGACGCAAAAGTTGAAGCGCATTGGATCAACTTATAAATATGGTGGCTCTTGCTTTTTTGCAGACCACTCGAGGGCAATGTATGACTCTCTACATGCTGCTGGTATAGTCCTCGACACATTTTCCGTAGGCACCTACTATAGATCCAAAGATTACCTACTGCAACACGAGCCGGTTTTGACCAATCTTGAGCTCAGCTTTGTGCGTGAGTGGCCAGATGAAGGCAATGGGCTTGAAATATGGGAAGAAATTGTGCCTAGATTTGCGAAAACCTTGAAACATCTCAAGGTTTGGTCATGGTACACATACACGCCGGAGCTGGTTTGGCATCCGGGGGGTTCCGCACAGAGGGCCTTACGCGAGTGTCAACAACTGGAAGATTTGGCGATTTGTTCGGTCTTCAGGGACCAATGCTACACGACCGAAATGGTGGAGGATATTCTCACTCTCTGCCCCAAATTGGGTAGAATAGATATCAAACTATCGCTGGAAGACGCGAAGAAGAATATACAGGCTACAGTCGAGAAGCTCGCAGATTGGGAATCTAATAACAAGGAGTTTGCAAGAAGATCTCTTTTGCTTACCTATCAAGATAGAGAGGGGAATTTTCACTTGCCTAAGAAGCTTGCAGAAGGATACATTCCACCGTTGTGGTACGACTATCTTTTGCAAAGTTATCGATTGACGGAATATGAAGGTCCTGATGCGGATCACGCCACATTCAAGCTTGAACCCCAGAATGATATATTTTTGCTCGACGATAACTTGGTCAGGCAGTACATACGTTATAAGCCTAAGCATGATCGTGATGATGATTAGTCTCATTCTACGGATTAAGTATTTGTGGAACTTTCAAGATCATGGATATTAAAGAGGCTGTCCTTCACAAAATACACAGCGGCAGAGGAGTATTTATAAGTTATATAGAGTTATAACGTATCCGATTTTGTATTTATATAATTCTAAGCTAAAACATACCAGATCTATTGGCGTTGACAGGCTGTTGCTCGAACGCAAACTTTGACTTGTACTTGGACCTGGCGAAAGATTAGGCTCAACTTCCGTTAAAATCTTCCATCTGTCTATGATACTAGCATGATTACTGTCTGAGACTATTAGTACAATATTTTGCTGAATATAAATAAGAACCTCCCTATCAATGGTTATTTGCAATATTGGGACCATGCCTGAGGCGTGGAAATGGTTCACGTTTTGTGTTGTCGAAGGGTTCCAGGAGCTAACCGCATCAAGCAATTGAGACGCTTTCTTTTCTGTTCGACGCGGCGAACTAGAAAAGTTAGAACCATCACGAAAGACCCCTCACAAACCACCCATCTACATCTTCCACTCGCTCGACAACGTCTCTTGCTCTTTACATTACGATACATATACACTTCTTCAGCTATGGCCAGTCTTCGGCTCGTCGGGGCTGGCATGCGACGATTGGCTGCCCAACGACCCCTCATAAGATCGAACGCCACTTCGTTATCTTCACGATACACACCCACATCGATATCCCGCCAGATCACAACCTCCTCACCGAAACGACAAACTCCAGAGGCCGAGAAAGGTGCACCGTCTCCACGTCTCACTGAGATCAAGGACGGCCCAATTCCGACCTCTGAAGTTGAGTTTGGTGAGGAAGTTATAGCAGCAACAGACTGGTCTCGCTCTTTTTCTGGTCTCTCACAGACACCGTTCGCAAAAGAAGTTGCTGATGTATTATTACAACCGCTGGAGCCGAGTGAAATTGAGATCAAACCAGGTACTTCGTCATTTTGTTTAAGTTTTATGACGAGCAAAATACTAATAAACGCGACAAAATATTCACAGACGGCATAATATATCTCCCTGAAATTAAATACCGGCGAATCCTCAATCGTGCGTTTGGGCCAGGAGGATGGGGTCTGGCACCCCGTAGCGAAACACAAATCTCAGAGAAACCAACCGGTGGAGGTATGGTTACACGAGAATACGCACTCGTATGTCACGGCCGCCTGGTTTCGGTCGCTCGCGGCGAGCAAGATTACTTTGATGAATTTGGAATCCCCACGGCAATGGAAGCTTGCAAGTCGAATGCTATGATGCGATGCTGCAAAGACTTGGGTGTAGCGAGCGAACTCTGGGACCCTAGGTTCATCAAGAAGTGGAAAAAAGAGAATGCAACCGAATTATTCGGAGAGCATGTTGTCACGAAAAAGAAGAAGAAGCTGTGGGTCAGAAAAGGTGACTCTCTGGAATATCCGTTCCAGGTATCAAAGTTTGGAGCGTAATTGAGAATTTCACTTCACTTTGTAAATATCTTATCATTTTCTAAGGCCTGTACTGTACGATATTTTCCAGAACCAAGATGGGGGGTGAACACCATTGTTTCATACACTACGGGAGTACCTGTCATTGGAAAGGCTATCAAACTCTGCTTCTGCGCATCATGCGAATTCAAATCACATTTTTTGCTTGACGCAAAATCGATACTCTTCGCATCCGCGATTGGCTCAGATAACCGATTGATTGAGTGCTCTTCTTTTGACAGTTTGCCACTACCCGAAAACCATCTAGCGTCCCCACCTATCCTAGAGCGGAGCGCGGACGTCGGACAAGCATCTCTTTTTTAAAATACATCGGACACCCAAGCTCCCAAAATCTTCATCTGCATGGGACATGTATATTCGAATGAAAGTTTCACAACATCGGGCAACCTTGGCTCGAAAAGAGAACCGCCAGTCTGGATCGCCGTCCACCCGGTCAGCTCTCGAATGACGGGACCAAATTTTGGGGCTTCAGAAGCTGAGAGAAGACGAGGGCAATAACCTCCGTTTGTCGAGCTTGCAGGTTTTCCTGTTGCTCTGCAGGAGCTCGAGCGCTGCAGATATATTGATCATGCAAGTATGCAATGCCGGCAAGGAGCGAATTTAGCCCGCGAAAGACCATTCGCTCACACTTCTAAAGTTTTCACTCTAGATTTGAGCAATTTGAACATAAATTGTGAGTCTTTGTCACTGCGTGTTCCTTCCGGGACGGTCAAGTTTGTCGCTGAACGTGTGAGGTAAAAAAAGATGCAGCGTCCGATTTCTGTTCCCGTGGCGCAAACCACAGGCTCGCCCGCGCGAAAAAGTCTCGAATTCTTAAAACGACGCCGATATTACGCGAACATGCATCGGCTTTGACCTCCCCTTCCATTTTAGGGTGGGAAAGAAGAATCCGGAAAATCAGATGCCTCTCCTTGAACTCGGTCTGCCTGCCAGAGAGCCAGAGATAGAGTACCGGGAGAGATATCGCCAAGGCTGGTCCGTAGCGACGACAGGCTGAAAATCCTAGAAAAATCCCTCCAACAAGATAACCTGCGAAAGACGGAAACGGCAGGTTCCTGACGGCCCTCGCAACCGCTTGCCATGCAGAGAAAGATGATCGAAAAACGTTTCAAGAACCGTTCCAAGGCTAATGGTCCCGGCGCCACTGATGAGAAGTGCACGGTGTTGAAACCTCCCCAACCGTCGATTTTTGCCAGTCCCGCGAGCCAAGCAGGGTTTAATTCGAATAATATAGCCCCCAAATAATTTGTCTGCCAAGTTACACAAAAAAAGTAATACCAGGCCGAACAATGCAGGTGGCCCTCGATTTCCGCCAGAAAATATGGCACACTGGCTCAAAAGTTTATACTTGGCTCGACATTTTCGAAACTGTCGATAAGTCGTGCTTACTCCGCCTGGCCCCTTTGCGGCCTAGCGCTGCACCATTTTCGCACATCTTTGCGTGCAGATGCTGCTCCAGCTCCCTTGCCCTCGAATGTTAGTTCCCCACAACCAGAATTTTTTCCCTGTGCTCTCACAAGTATAAAATTTTCGGAAGCTATGAGGACAGGGGCCCATGTTGATTAGAGCGAACAAGAGAATGTTCAGCTCTAGCTGGGGCAATTGAGCATGGACAGTGGCAACAGCTCTTTATCTTTATATTGGCTGGGATCCACCAACTTTTGATTGTTGATCCCGACTGGAGATTTTCTGCTGTTCACTAATCAATTGGCATTCCTTCTTTTTTATATGCACCATTGATGCGCGTCTCCGGATTCAACTTCGCTTCTTCCCTTCCCGAAATCACGCAGTCAAGTCCAATTCTCGTTTAGGCTTCCAACTGCGAATGTGTGTTTAATCGCAGGCTTTTCAACTGCGAACCTGTGCGCCCAGTCAACGAACTAAAATTCCCTTATCACATGGTCCTTGCGCACTCACCTGCTAAAACCCGTATTCTCGGTTTCCCCACTAGTCGAATACGACATCTCCGACCTTGTTGCGATAATTAGTTTCTCCGAAGTGGGATTGAAAGCCACGTTGGGCTTGATACGCTAGAATACGACGCGGGACGAAATAGACGCTCTAGAAAAATGTTCGGATCAAGGGTCCTTGTCGACGTCTTGGCCTTTACGGCGACTGCTTTACTGCTAGTTTCGCCGGTTATGGCGGCTACTTCAAAGAAAGCATCTACGAAGACAGCCCCAGCATCTACACCGACACAAACATCTAACCCGGAGTTGGATCCCGTGGTGAATTTCTGCAAAAGATATCAGCATCAGAGTGAGTTTAATGACTCTTTTCGTATTTCTGCGTCGAACAACAATTAATTGGTAAACTGTGAAAATTTTCAGGTGCGGTAACATCGAATACACTTTTCATAGATGGCGGGGCGGAATGGTTTCACGACGATCCAATCGTGTGGGGGCCCGCGACTCCAGGAATCAGTAAGTCTCTGTCGGATACTAACTGTTCCATAACAATCAAAGACTGATTTCTTGATTTCATAAAGACACATATTTGGTGACAACCGATATGTCGGATAGTTGGGACTGGAAAGGAAACATCTCACAAACTTCAATATTTAAAACCACACAACCCGGCCGCAAGATCGGCTACGTACCATCTCTGGATGGTGCCGCTATATGGCCTAATCAAAATGAAACCCATCTCTATCTTTACGGTGGAGCCACAAATTCTAGTTTGAGCAATTTTACGCTCTACGAGGCCCCACAATCGGATGCACAAACTCTATGGAAATATAGCATCGCCGATAGATTCTGGGATCCAGTTGCATATGCTAAAGGCTCGCCTTTTGTAACCCGAGCCTCATTTGGAGCTAGTGTTGTCGCTCCGAATCTCAACAAGGCTTACTACCTTGGTGGAATCGTGGATCGAGGTTCTACAGATTTATCAGGGGATCTGGCAGCGCCTAGGTTCTTGGACGGATTGTTGGAGTTCGACTTTGAGACCGAAGCTGTTCGGAATATCTCAACTCTCGGATTAGGGAATCGGGCTCGTGCCTACGCTCAAATGGTCTACATTCCCGACTACGGGAGCACCAACAACTCTACTGGGAAGAAGGGAGGTGTCTTGGTGGTTTTGGGCGGAGAACAAAAGAGCAGCCAGATTATCGACGTCAATGGGAATCGAAGAGGCGACCCAGTAAGTTAACGAAACCTCATTCAAACTTGGGAATTATCTAACATCTGTCGTAGGTTGCAATGTCCGATATCGCGATATATGATATTGCGACAGAAACCTGGTTTGTTCAACAAGCGTCGCCTCATGCCAACGAATTCCCACGAACAAGAACGGACCATTGCATCGTCGTTAGAGGCGCGCCAGATGGCTCCAGTCAGAATATGTAAATCAAGTCTCAATCCACGATTTTAATTTTTGAGCTACTCTAACAGAAAATAGATATCTATATGGTGGTATTTATTACGACGAAAACAAAAACGCGACATATCTTGACGATGTTTGGATCCTGACCCTCCCAAGCTTTCAATGGATTAAGGTACGCTTTATTCGCTAAATTCAAAATTAAGGAGTAATAACGAGACTAATGACACCGCGTCTTGCAGATCTACGAAGGAGAATCACCTCGATACGGACACACATGCCATGTTGCCCCTGAAGGACGACAAATGATCACAGTCGGTGGTCTTGGAAGCTACTACACCGCAAACTTCAACGACAGCCAATGCGATTGGGAAACCAAATCGGTTGCTCTCTACGACCTTACCACTTTGCAATGGGGTAGCGCATATTTGGCCTATAGCGGTATATATCAACTTCCAGTTGAAGTCGCACAAAGAGTGAATGGAACGTAAGTTTAAACTTAACCCCTAGATATTTCACGTCACGAACGAAACTGATAGAGAAACAATAGACAAGACGGTGGCGCGACTATATTGAGTCCAACGGGCGGTTGGTCTACCCCTGATATCCGGGCCTTATTCGTGGCGGCGCCGGTTGTCAAGAAATCACACACAGCAGCAATTGTCGGCGGCGTCGTTGGGGGTCTGGGTGGCCTCGGATTGATAATCGCAGCTGGTTACTTTTACTACAGAAGATACATCAAAAAAATGGATCGTCCAATTCCACCACCGGCCGAAAAGCCACAGTGGGTTAAACCAGAACTTGAAGGCGCTCTGGACACAACCTCACCAACCAAAGGAGGGCCAGGTATGTTGTATGAGATTGGGGACGGTGTATCTAAGCCCATTCCCGTGGAAGCGAAGGGGAGAGAGATACCCTCGGAGTTACCTTAAAAGTTGTTTCACTGTAACCTAAAATGTTTCACCGAACGACAGGTTATGAATATGGGGACATTAGATTTTACGAGTTCTTTCATGGCTGGAGTTTTTGCAATTTTTGTTTTATTCTATTTATTTTGTGATTAATCAAATGATACCACTTTCAAATTTTCCGCGAGGTGAAGACTATCAAACTCGGACGACTTTGCATTTGCGAAATTACTGCTGCAGAGGAATAAACAAACAATCAGGCACATATATGTGAAGGATTTCTATTATACGCTGTATTTTATAATAGAGATGCACATAAGCGGCATTCATATAATTTGTACACTTATGAGCGATTGAAAACCATGGAATCGGAACTTTCGTATAACAATTTATATATTACGGATGACGGCCTTCTAGGACCGTCGTATACCCTAGCCAAGAGTGGCCTTGATTATCCTCGGTACGAGTCTGCATAGCACGTTTCTCAACAAAGAGAGAACAGACGGGTGCCTGAAGGATAGACGAGAAAATATGCAGGTTGATAGGTTAGGGTATGAATCGAGTATCTTTCTTCTTATCCGCCAAGAGTGAAACTTGGCGGGAAGGCAGTGCTCCCGTACGCTGCAAGTGTATGCACACATGACCCCCGACCGACCTAATTAAGTAAATACTATTAATATTTACATCTCACCTCTAGGCTGGCTTGGGAATTGGTCATCTCTAAAGAGAGTACAGTAGCTGGCTTACACATCTCAATCTGGTCTCGTCTGTCCCTGCGCATTCACAGTGCCTATTTGGGAATATACTTGGAGTTACAGATCTTAACATGGTAAAAATAAAGTTCTACTTTTATAGGTTACTATCGATTTCGGTAATATGATGCTACATCTGGCTGATGAGATTATTGTGTGGATTAGATGCATCTAGACGCATAAGTAAGGGGATCTATAGAAACCCACCACATTCAAAGAAAAAAATGATAGAATTGAAGATCGATGGGATGCATGAGGGATAGGATTTACGAGAACCCCACTTAAATATGATTCTAAGTTCAAGAAAGGTAACGGCTGAATTAAAGCGTATTTTGCCCTCGCAAAACACCAGTACATGTATTGGTCATGTCAAAGCTTCCATCAGGACTCTAATATCAGCGACGAAGGCCGCTCTTGTGCCGGCCAATCGGTCAAGTGAATTTAATATGTCTCAGATACAGGGTTCAACTATCAAGAAGCAGCATCAATATCGGTACCGTCCATTATCGTGGAAGTGTTAAAAGGCTCTACTGGTAGAGAAAAACTTGTATCTAGGAATGAGATAAAAACTAGTACGACAACGCCCCTATAAACCTTACATGTTGTCGAACTCGGAAATTAAAAATCGGCCACAGTTGACACATGCGTACCTCACGGCCTGACCTGCTTTACTATTATATATGTGCTTAGCGATCCTTCCCTCGTAACAGCTCACGCAATAGTGCTTTGTAAGCTCGAATTTAGATTCACGCTTTTCACCTGAGCTGTCGCCAGCGTTGATCTCGTCATTGCTTCTTTCGGCGAGAAATTCTTGTATGGATTGATTCGGCATGTTGTATAAATCGATTCCTTTCGCGGTATCCTCTTATTTCCAAGATATTATGAAGCTTATACGTTGCTCCTTTTTAAACTTTTAGTAAATTTGTTCTAATCCTTTGCAATGGAAAATGATATCCTGGATGGAATACTGAAGAGTCTGAGAAGTAGAAAAATGTATACCTGCTATAAGTTTCAGCGAGAGTCTTACTATGTAACAGGAAAATTCTCTCCAAAAATGTTTCGAGCTCACACACTTAAGGAAGTATAAGAATATTACTTTACAACAGTTAAATTTATGATTTGAAAGGGTTTGAACAATCACGGCATACAACAGATCTAGGGATACTGATACTATCTTCCTCTCAAGTTTGCAACTTGGTACTGAATACGCTAAACCTAGGGCTTCATATTATTGCATGTCAATCTAGACTTGTCTGTCTACTTGCCATGATCTGTTGAGAAATTTGGTCTCAGACACAAGATCCCAACCTTGTTAGGACATTTAGCTGTGAAGATGCCGCAGCGCCAGATCACCGACCTGCTACTCAACGGAGCCACTGAATTCCTGAATAAACTACGAAAATGCAACATTCCGAAAGATCAGGATCTCCCTGCTTTGGGGTATATCCACCACACCCGTAAGGAAATTACGAAACTCATGCACGCCATCGATGTCAAGTTGGGACTAACTCCAACGCTCACATGGAAGCACAGAAGAACCCGGATTTTGCTCTCTTTAATGTGCATCGAGTGCGGAAACGAGGGGTTTGCCACAGTTGATGGGAAATATGGCTGTTTTGAAGCTACGGGAAACGAAGCTGTGCTCCGTTGCAGTGGTGATGACTGTAATAATCATTTTCATCTTGAATATTATGATTTCTTGCTTTAGAGAAAAAGCCCAACTGTTACAGAGATTCAGTCGCTCTAGAAATTACCTAATTACTCTAGTAAAATCTGAAACCCGGATGTCCTTTCATACATCGCGGCTATTTTACGAGACAAGATACTCAAATTGAAAACGAAAATATCTCCTACATATCTAGGATCTATAGTTAATTATCATACCACTCCCTGATCAACTTTATTACATATCTTTACCACTTATGGTAGTTTTCGTATATCAAATCTCAGTTTCTAAACTACTTGTCACGCTTAGATGACGATTGACTTCCAGGACTCCTCCTGTTCCGGTTCTGCAAAATCTGCCTTACCCGATCCTTTTGATCTTCGGTATGAAGACCATTTTGCTCCAGAAGTTTAGCGAATTTCTTAGTTCGGTCTTGTATGTGCTTGCGGAGTGCATCTAGCTCTTCTTGTGTAGGTTCTGGTTTCGCCATTTTGAACTCGATCCTGATTTTATACGATATTTTGTGTTTATGTGTAATATTTATGAAAAATATACAGATATCAGCCTTCAGCTTTTTGCGATATTGCAGCTATCTGTTATATGTGTACAGTAATTTGAATGAACGTAGGCCGGAAGATACGATTTATAGAGATGCTGAAGAGATGTCGAAGCGCTCGAAATTCATGGCCTCTTGTGGTCAAAACGAATATCTCGGTTATAGATTTTGCTCGGATGAGAATTAATATTGAGTACTCAAGAAGGAGATGTATACTTATCCACTATGAGGTCAACGACAGAAAAAATTAACTAACTTCACCTAGTATAAGTCCTTGTAGTATATAACTTATATGTCTACTAGTCTAAATTTTAGTTTCAAGGGCCCGGGTCTAAATTTCGGAGTTTTCCCGCCGTTTTTATAAGTCAGAACGGGAGGCTTCAATATTCGTGTAACCAGTTATGAGGCCTAAATCGAGTATGTGATTCACAAATACCGCAGCTAGCTAAATATACTCGTGTTTAGCAAAGCTCAAGTCGGCGCTTCAAACATGTGATAGATTCTTGCATTTGGGTAGAAGAGCATCTAATTCGAATAAACTTAAATGAGATTTGGGTATCGATACCGAATACAAATAATATTCCAAATCACAATGCTGGAATCTATAGGCCCAGTACTTGGTGATAGCTACTTTGTACATTAAACAAAAGCAAAACGACACCGAAGACAAATAAATAAAGTTAATGCTCCCAAAAAAAAATCCAGCTGACAAATCCTAAGCTAGAGCTCAAAGAGAATAAATGTTAACAAATAGTTAAATGAAAAGAATTCTAGAATTCTAGCCAGTAACATGATATTCAATATAATCCTTCCATGAAAGAAAGTAAAAATGTGAAGCTTGCCATACCATCATATGCAACTGTTCCTTAATGCTCCTGCTTTGCAGCCAGGTCTCTCACTCTTTCCAAACTCTTTCTAGCCTGCTCTGTCGGCTCTGTAACAACCCCAGAGCCAATTCCTATTCCAAGCTTGGTCGCACTCCCTAACCCCAACGAAGTCGAACCCTGTGCGGTAACTCCACTAAGCTCCGTACCCTCGTCACCCTTCCTCTGCTTTCCCTTCACATCCTCCCCCATCACATTGGCAATATTGCTATCTCCTCTCAAAAAGCTATCGATAACTTGATTCCGTCGCTTCTCCTCTTCTCTCTCTTCCTTCCCCTTTTTATGATCATGATCCTCGTCTTCTTCTCCACTATCACTCGAACAATCTCCACGATCACTCCAAACGGGACTCATGGCTCTCTCCCGTCTCCTTGGTGTTGCGCTCCCGGAACTCCTTCCATCTCTATCTTCATCGTGAACAGTAAGTGCATCCTGGACTTCCCTCTCCCCGCCCTTCCATGCACTCTTCCCATCATCACTAGCAGACCGAGCCGAAGTAGGGATGTCAACCTCGAGCGCCCTTTCATCACCTTCTTCCTCGTCATCCCTTGTGCGTGCGGCAACAGTGTCCCCGAAATGCGTCTCCACGAGATGCTTGACCACGGGCCACCCGTACGCATTCGAAAACTCGCGTCGGACAATGATATTGTTGTGAGCGTCCGGTTCTAATCTTACTAGTACTTTTCGCCATGATATCCCATCGTGGAATGCTCGTGCGATCTTTTCTTCCGGCTTAAGATTACGGCCGGCTGTTGAAGGAGATCTTATGCTCCCTGTTGGAGAGTGGGGGTATGTAGGCGAGCGACCACCTTCTCCTAATTGGTTGTTTGCCGAGGAATTGGTTGAGTTGCTCGTTGATGAATTGGCTGCTGGTGGAGCGCTCAGATTTCTAGGGGCAGGATATTCGCCGGTCTCAGAGTTGTATGATGATGAACGGGAGATGCGGCCGCCAGGTTGAGAACGTTTCGTTTGAGTTGGTAACGGTGGGATATCAGATGGATGGTAAACTCGATCATGGAATATGGTACGAGGACGCGACTCGGGATTTATTAGAAAGCTGAGAGGGGGAAGAGGGGGATTGAGAATGTCGCCGGCGGCTTCGAGGAGGGTTGTTCGAGGTGGTGCCATCATCTTTTCGTAGTTCTCCGCATCGGGGTTGTCGTCTGCGGCGGTAGCTTTGCCTCGAGCCATCTTTGTTAGGTCATCGGTAAGAAGAGAGGAGGAAGTTGTATCCGCTGTTTTAGCGGTAGAAGCTGCGGTGATTGTGCTCGAAGACTTTCCGGATGATTGACCGGATGTTGCACTACCCGCAAGGGTTGTTGACGACGGTGCTGGTGTAATGGTTAAAGGAGAATCGACGAGATCTTCTGTGATTGTTGGACCTTGTAATGATGATGAACTTGGTGTACTGGCGTTTATTGAACCGCCATCGCCACTAGACATTGATCCTAGAACTTGTGATCTGGACATTATCTTTTGCATCTTTCGATCATGTCTTGACCCAGCGTGTGGCTTGAATAACGTCCAGAAAGACGAAAAGGCACTCGGAGCAGTATGTTCTTGTTTCGTTGGTGGGAGCTCGTGGCTATTGGAATAACGCCGTTGGACAGGCCCTTTAGTAAAAGGTGCCTCTCCTATTTCATTGGGATCCGGCTCGCTTTCTGCAAGTGTAGTCTCATCCAGAGAGGATCTCCGATGCCAGGTACGTCGCGGGGTGCTGGCGCCACTAGTGAGCTGCCCTAGGCCCCAACCCACGAGACCACTGACCTGGCCGATAGGTCCTTCATTTGCTCGTCTCGCTTTCTCAACCCTTCCAAGACCCTTCCAGTCTAAGAACAAGAGACACGAAGTTCTTAGGGGTACCACGCCATCATTCACTACATTAGCGTAGACAGTTCGGTTCCTGAACATCTTCAAAACCTCTTTTGCGGGTCCCATCGGCAAGATCCGCAAAAGAGGTTTCGCACCGGGTGCCTGAGACTCATCGCTCTTGACACTAGCATTGCTCGGCATCAGACTGAACCCGCTGAGAGCAGAAGTGGCCATGTTTGGTGCTCTCCATGTGAGACCTAGATCCTGGCCCGTCCGCCCGACTAGGCCAAAATCTAAAGCAAATTTGACATATATTGGATTCTCGTTCGAGAGTCCTAAGAATGGCGTGGCGAGAGCTACAAAGTTGATGGGTTGTATTTCCTCGAAAAAGTTTGGGTCATGTGCTTGAATATATGCGATAGCATATGTCTGAACTAGACCGCCTAGCGAATGGCCAATAAAGCTAATGCTGGTAACTTTGTATTCCGCTTTATCAATTGGTTCATGAAAGTCGTTGGTAGAGGTACGCCATAGTGAACTAGACTTTTGACTCCGTAGGCTAGCCGGGAGTGGGCGGTCCGGGTATGCTAACGCGAATGCGTATCTGGCGAGTCTTTTCCCTAAATATTTTATTCCCCTTTCTGTTCTGCAGACATTTCCATGGAAGCCTCTGGTGACTATTTGCTCTTCGTCTTCGTCATCGGAATCGTCGTCGCTGACCTCTTCAACGTCACCGGTAGCAACGCCGATATCAACCTCTTCAGGCTGTTTGGCTTGCCGCCTTTTCAATTTTCGAGCTTCTCGAAGCTCTTTAGTAGTCTTGTCGATGGATTCTTTGACGAACAACATGTCGGCACCACAGTTTGAATGTATTCCATGCGTTATAAGAACGAGATGCACCTTCTTGGGACCCTTGTTGTTTAACTTTTCTTCTTTTACAACTCCAGCTTCACCAGAAGCGAGCGATTTTGGAGCGACCTGGCCGGGGAGGGGAGGCAAATTCCATATCTGGTCCGTATTCATGACAGAATACTCGATCGCGTTAGAAAAAGTCCCCTGTTCAAAGCCAGTACCGTAGTGGGTTAGCGACTTTTCATCCCTGGCGATCGCCAGGTCGAAAGCTATCTTTGCCGTGGCGGAAAAGATCATTTGAGAGACGACTTCTATTATCCACGTGACCTTTTCCTCTTCCTCTCCGACCCCTTCCACTCGATCTCCGATGTGAATAGGCTTCGCCCGTCGTTCCCGTTCTCTAGCCATGACCTCTCTTCTCATTGTGGCAGGAACGGGTAGTTCGCATTCCCAGACACTACCAGCTTTGAGATTCGGTTCAAATTCAGGATATCCACCTTCCTCACGTGGGTTTATAACCGGCGACCAGTGACTGAATTGGTCGGATTTGACGGAGCAATATAAGACGTAAGGGCCATGGAGGTAGGCGGCTCTCAGAGGCATAGCTTCGGCGTTCTTGATACGAAGGTGAAGTGCGGTCGGTAAGGGTAGTATACGGTCTCGAGAGGGGTAGTATGTTACTTTGTAGCTATCAAGTAGATATGATCTCATTAGTTTGATATAATGTTGAAGGAGAAGATAGTTAAAGGATAATACCGCATGATCTCGCCAATCTTGACGCTTCCGGAGGTATGTAGGAGCAACATATCGGCGTCTTTACGACTAGCCTCGTGGTGGGCTAGCAAGCTTCGACGAGCCAGCGACTCACTGGAGAAAAATGGTTCGTCGTGAGAATGAGGTGGATGAGCCGGATGGTTGACGATAGCGGCAACGGTGGGAGATGGTGAACGGAGGGCTTGGAGAAAGTTCATCTGAGTGACGAAGGGTGCCGCTACAGTCTAGGAGACTACCTTCTACTTTTCTCTTGTTTCCCTTTGAGGAGCAGCTGAATCGGACGATGGATTTCAACAGCAACGGCTGCTGTGATATGAAGGCAAGGCTGTAGGTTTATGCAGGTTGATAGTGGCGGTTTGCCGCGCAGGGCGACCAAAACGGATAAATAGGAAGCTCGGAGCGACCAGCTGTAGCAAAGAAAGCAGCCTTCAGGCTAGCCAGGGTAGCAGCTGGCAGCGTAACGATCTTGAAGGATATGAGGTCGCCTGCTGGTGATGTTTAAACTACCGTTCGGGAAGCTTGCTGCGGTTCGAGCAAGGCACGCGATGGGACGACGTGAGGCTGCAAATGACGTCGGGACTGGCCGACCGATTCGATTCGGCTGCCCGTTCGAAATGCAACTTCTTGGCCTGTGAAAATCGGGTAACGTCAGATGGCCGGTTCAGGACGCTGGCCAGAAAAGGAGCTTTCCCTTTGCGGCACAACGCACAATTTCCAACAGTCTCGAGGTATCTCGATCTATCGATATATTGTTGACCTCGGGGATGCAAGATAATTACAATTAGCCATTTAAAATATGTCCGAGGAATGGAATTTATGCCGATCTTTGTCATCATTCAGGTCTAATTATAAAATTATAAAATTACAAACCCTAGAAATACAGCAGAAAAACACTGCGGCAATGCATTACAGTGTAAAATATATCGTCCCGACAACCTCCTTTTACGCCCCAGTAGTATTGCAATTATGAGTGTCCCTCGATAAGAAGAAAGATCCAGATTCAGACCCCTGTTCAAGAACCCCAGGCTCCTGATTATCCACTATCCCACCATAATACACGGTTTCCGGATCATCAGCCACGGGAATGACCGGAACATCTAGCCCCCTTTTCCCAAGCCTAAACCCTAGATAGGCAGATATCGCCACTAATAATACTGCGATCCCAGCCGCTATCCCTCCTACCACCGTATTACTAAATTTTGAATCGGCGTTCGGACCGTGCTCGAGAGTTGATTCAGTACCAGGTAAACCCTTAAAGCCTGTAGCGACAGCTCGTGATGTCGTGGAAGTGACTAACGTCGATGGTGTCCGGGTCGTACTAGCATGACTCGACGTCGAAGGGCCCCGTGTGGCTACTAGGGAAGCGCTACCCCTCGAAGTTGTCCCAGTAGTGCTCCCGGTAGGTATTTCTAAGGTCACTCCAGCTGTTTGACATACATTCCGCGTCGCTACTATAGCTTGATTGATATCGGCGTACGAACAGCTGTTTTCAAGACATGAAACAAGATTGTTGACGTATGTTTTTTCATTGCAAAGACAGGCGAAATCGGCATTATTGGTGCATGAGACGCCATTTGAGGCAGTCAAAGAGCAACTGACCTGGAATTCCATATAGGAAAAGTAACAATCAGCGATTGTTCTCACTTTTGAGTTCGTCTTGGCGAATACATGATACGATGCCAACAATATAAAGAATGGTTTCGAACACTCACAGCGCAATCTGGCAGTTGGTCCAGCTGTGCAAATCCCAAGGCTACCTTGAGAATCCCGACCCAATATATCCATAATGTCGGTATTCCAACAATTTTCATGACGTAGAATTCGAATGAATGTAATTGAAAACTCTTGATCTGATACCCCTAATATGTGATTCCGTGCCGTAGCTGTCGACTCTTCTGTCGTAATAGTAAAACGTTCTCGAAACACCAATTTTTGTTGTAAAACTTATAATATATCGATGTCCAGCTCCGTAAACTCATTCGGCATCGAAATTCTCAAAAAAAATATGAAACCTATCAACTACAAGCCCAAAAAGGAGGTCCCTCCATTTTATCAATCGTACAAAATCCAACCCTCCACCCTTTTCTTATCCATTTCCTGCAATACCAATAATACGCTATGATCCTGAGGCTCATATACAAGCATCTCCCGTCGGCTCCCACAGTCAGTTTGCAGCGCCAAGCGGATTGGCGCTTGACTCAACCCTTGGTGTCATGTTTACACAGGCGTTGTTCTGACCAAATGCATGGTTGGAAACATGTATGTACATGATAAAAAAACCAAATTAAGAAAGGAAAGTCAAAAAAAATCGGTGAGAGCGTGATTCGGCCGCAAGTATATATGCATGTAACCATCGCTTCAGGATTTTATCGGTCAGCGCACGTATCGACACATAGTCGTGGAACGTAATCATGAAACTTTTTCGTTTTTTGTTTCGATTTAAGTTAGCTACGTAGTTATCAGAAGGTGTTGCGGTGGGGCGGATGCTTAGATACATGCGGCCAACGCCAGATGCGTGTTTCATGATTGATTTCTATCCAATTTTGAAGGCTTGGAGTTTGGAGGAGATGGATTTCAGATGCGAAGGCCTGAAATTAAGATTCTAGTAGCCCTAAGCTTCTGGCGAATTTGTCAAATGACGATTTAAAGGGAGCTCGGGAGCAGAATACGCATGCGCTTATCCAAGTGTTTAAGATTCGTCCTATGTGGAAATTATCTTAGTAAATCATGAAGTATTTAGCTAAAATAAATCTAAAAGTACTTGAAATATCTAGAAAATCTGAACATGCAATGATATATAAATTCGTCGAGATATATAAATTGACCTATCTATACCCTTCCTAGCTACCAAAGAATCCTTTTAATTCGGCATTATATACGGAGGACCAATTCAACACAACATCATTATCATCAACCTTAGCTTCTTTTAGCTTCTTTGCCAGCGGATCTAGCTTTATTATAACTAAATATTCGCCCTCAAACGCCGTGCTAGCCAGCTATTTCAAGACAACCTCCGTGTCTTCGTGTATCGGAAGACTGGAATTTTAACTGCCTTCCCGTTTCCCAACCCGACTTATATGAAGAGAAAGATTACTAATAGCGGGATAGTAACCCCAAATATTCCCCCTAATCCTGTAGAATTGAGCTTATGACCAGTATTTGAACCTGTAGGAGTGGACGTTGTACTCGATGGGCTGTTGACGCTTGTGGACATTGTCGATTGGGCAGGCTGTATCGGTGTCGATCCTAGAGGTATACTAGTATTTAGACCTCCACTAGGTGACGGTCCCATAGAAGTTGTCGCGAAAGAGCTGGATTGCGTAGAATCTGCTGTCATGGGGTTTGATGTTGGAAAGGATGTTATAGAAGAGGCTAGGGTGGAAGTTGCCGACCCCAACAAAACCGTGAAGGTTGCTACCGAAGACCCCGACGTTGACAAAATAGTAGTCATGGAAATTCCAGCCGTGTCGGTTCCCCCCGAAGATTTACCAGTAGACTCCGGAGATCTACTGATACTGATGAGGCTGTAAGGGGCTGTCGGGTTGAGTACTTCCAGCTTAACGCTAGACTTGAGACACATACGCTCTAACGCATCGCTCGCTTCTTGCGCAGTTATTTGGGCGCACTCCCCATCCTCTTGGAAGTATTCGAAGAAAGCCCTTACGAACTTGTCGTCATCGCAGCCACAGGTAACTTCGTCGCAGTTGTTTTTTTGGTAATATGAAGGACCGTATACGGCCTGGACGGTCGCCAAATAACAACGCGGCTACAGCAGGTACAACCAGGAGGTTAGCCACCAATCCATGAATCCGTTTCGCATCTCATCGATGTTGGTCAGGGTAGCGGTGATACTCACAAGGCATGTTGGGGCATCCGAAATATCTGCTCGCGAAACCCTGACTTCTGTCGCCAGTATCACCCAAAGCACTGCTGTCCAGAAGATTTCCATATTGTAAGGCGGGTTTATAGCTGGTGTATCGACGTTCCGGTGTGGTTCCAGGTATGGCTCCTTGTGGGGAATATAGACTCTATCTGCTACCACCCAACTACCAGATATCAAAACAGGAGCTCCAGATTGCGTATATACGTTGCGGCTCAAAGCTTATCCCTTCGAATGGTGTGCGGTAGAGGATCCTAAAGGTCCGGGGAAGAGATGAGATTATGGAAAAGCTACTAGCTTAAGTATCTATCGAGCTGAGTCCTTAGAACTATCCACGCGCGAGCTGCAGCGCCAGCCTTTTCATTTAAAGTGAAAGCAGGGGCAAATTCCAAGTTTGGAAACGACGCAACACCCGCTTTTCTGCACTTGAAACCCGCAATCTTTTGTGATTGGCGAGAGAGAGTTCATGCCAAGCATTTTCGATCCGAAGCTGTGCTATCACCTCGCAGAATAATTATAATTATAATTAACATCATGATCTTCCACCCTTCAAATCCTAGAATGCTAACAAATTTAGCACAGATATTTGTCTTGGAACAGTTTAATCCCAAATCACGGACTCTATGCTCGTATTCATTTAGATATAACTCTAGTTGTATAGTTGTCGCGTAAACTTGACGCAGGGCACGAAGAATACAGACTGCAAAGGCCCGAGTGTACTGTTGTTTTTGGAGTCGACAAGCATGGTCTTCCGAGGTTTTCACAATTATAGAGACGTTAAGAGCGTTCAGGTTGAGAGAATTTAGGAGCAACCCAAAATCTAATAAATACTCCATCGGAGATAAATACAACAATGCCTCTCATAACTACCCAAACTTCGTGGCGTTGTTAAAAAATTAGATTTATAAAGCCGGAACTCCACGACTAATAAAACTTAAGATTTACGTCTGACTGAAAAACAATAAATTTAAAGCGTAAGATAAGAAAAAATAGAGAATCAAGGGGGTGGAGGGCCTTGTATCCTTCTATCCTGCTAGATATTTAAGAGGGAGTAGATCCAATCCTCATCCCTAATTCGCAGGTCTTGATATCTGCTCTCGTTATGCCCATTGTGATAAACTTCTTCTATATTTCGCATTGAGCGCTGTCTGCGATGTACAAATGCTATTTCGAGACTACCTCCGCGTCTTCATGTATTGGAGCCGCTGGAATCTTGACTCTCCTCCTACTCTTCAATCTCCAGCCAATATAAAAAATTATTGCTAACAGCGGTATGCTGATACCAACAACTATCCCTGCTATTGCCCCGGCACTAAGTCTCGGATTAGTATTAGAATTGTTACGAGCGGATGTTGCACCGGGCGAGATCACTGAACCGGCAATAGTTGATGTTTTAAAGGTAGTGGTTGCTAAAGGGGTACTCGTAGTGCTTGATATAAAGGAGGAACTTGAACTTCTTGAGGACCTCTGTATGGTTAATGGGAAAGAAATTGGCGTTAGAGTAGTGATCGCTACCGTCTGGTTCGAACTACCGGTTGGCGGTGATGTTTGCACTGTGATATCAATAATGTCGCAATAGGTCGTGCAAAAGCCAGAGGTGCAGAAATGCTGACAAGTACTTTTACGAATAAATATCAATTATTGATCCATTTCGTTTATTTCCCGAATCTCTAGTACCCTAGCAAGATGTGGTTCTAGGACTTACAAGACAGGCCGGTTTAGATTGCACTATATCCTGGGAAACCACATCCACCATAGCTAGCCCTAGACAAAGAAAATAAATACCGGATATTCTCATCCTACAAATCCGAAATATTAGCTGAATGCTCTTAAAAGGTCTTCTCTAGGTGTCCAAAAGCCCCACTCAACTCGCATCATACGCTCCAAACGTAAACATATCCAAAATATAATAAGATATAAACTTGAGAAACTGATGCGCGAGGCAGCGGTGCGCAGCGAAGGAAATGAAGAGGGCATCACCGCATCTTATCAGTCTTTTTGAAAGCTCCTAGCCGCGCGCTGGCACTTCGACTTTGATTTGAGTAACGCCTGCTCACCCCCCTTTTCTTCTGCGTCTGCCGGACTATAAACAGTCAGTTCTAGTTTGAAAACCTTTCTAGTGAAACAATAATAGAATGTCTGCTTTGGTAACACAAACAGGCAATTCGTTATAGTTGGCGAGAATCCACGCCAAGAACATGAACTTCGCAACTGTGCCACTTGATGGCCTATGATCCACTCTTCGAATGCAGGGTTGCAATAAATATAGCAAGCAACTCAAATAATTGAGAGAATTTAAAGTCCTACGTCCGTATCCTTATCTTTCAATTTATCGATATCGGGTATCTGTTGTGCCATTGAGGCGATATATAAATTTACGCGCGTAATGTTGGATTTCATGCACATTGTGGACCTGCAGTTTTCCATGTCAGGTGACCACAGGAGCGACTGGATTGTTTTTGCTGCTGGCTGGCTGGCCTGCTGGGTGAAATATAGAAAAACGATATGGGAATAATAGGAACTGATACAGGTGCCTAGATGAGTAGAAGCTGATTTCACAATGAGAGTAGCAGGTGCACTATAGCTGGTTGGGAAAGTATGGACTAAGGAACGTCGGTTTCGCAACGAGGCTGGCTTTCAAAACTAGAATTGAGAAATTTGAGCTATCATATGTTACCTCAACTGATTGGTGGGGTGGTTAAGTGTCCGTTGAGGGATTCTGAATTCATATGAAGAGACATGATGATGGCCCCTAGGCTTTCAGGAGCTCCAAAAACGTTTTCGTAAGTTTATACACTGAGAATGATCATAGCCGTTTTTCTAAGTGAAAGATTCCCCTAGCTTGGGACTTCCTTAGCATCTAGATTTCGACCACAGTTTCGTTGCGGAGCTAACGCCTAGAATTGATATCGTAATATAAGCTAATGACACAAATACTTGGTTCAAAATTCAGTTTTCAATCACAAGCTCGTTGCGAAACTGATATCTACTCTTCCAAATCGAGCAGCTAGTTAGATACTACAATACCATTGCATTTTTTAGATGGGTATAAATCGTGAAATTCTTTCAAATCAAAAGACTTGCTAAATCCATATGAGACATCAAAAATAGAAAGTATAGTCAAGAAAACAATGAAAGAAACGAAGTCGTAATCGTGAAACCTGAAGCTGTACTCCAAATGCGAAACTTCAAACACCACCGTAAGTATAGCGATAAGATATAGAAATAAAATATGTATAACTTTTCCACCAGCTAATAAACGACCGGATGCACATGCTAGCTCGTTCCAAACCGCGCAAATGCCCTTTTTACACCATCACATCAGTTCCCTACCCAAAAAAGCTATACAATAAAAACATAATAGCCACATTTAGAACGTCTCCTCATGGAATACGCTACTCCGTCCAGTATCCGTACTCCTCCTAACACCGTGCTCGTCCCCAAATGGGTTATTCCCACTCTGCGGACTCGTCTTCACACCACCACTCGCCGGCCCCCGCTTAGCAGCGACATTATAGCCTGGCCGCGGACTGCGACTCCTGCTCCTCCCACGCGGCGGAGAGTCATCTTCCGGCGTATCCCCCCATCTTCCGCTCCTCGGCCCGGTTCCGGGAGTATCGATATTAGTCGTACGTTGGGGGTAATTTCTCGCGGCAGCGGTGTCGACACGTAATCCCATTTCCGCGTCTTCCTCGTAATAACCTCTGCTGTCCCATGCGCCGTCGTCTTCGCCGTGATGGCCTACGAGGCCGAATTCGCCACGAGGGTTGGGTTTCTTTTTGTTGAAAATGCCCAGGAAGCCGCCGCCCGATGATTTCGCGCGGGCGCTGCCGTTGGTTGTGCGGGAGCCGGTGGATTGGTAGAGCGGGTTGGATGAGGGTGGGCGGAAGTAGGATAGGAGAGTTGGCGAGGGGAGGCCTAAACGCCGGGCGCGGAGGTTGAGATGGATAACCCACGCTAGACAGCCGATTATGACGCCGCCAGCGATCACAATCAGGAGAACGGCGAAAGCAGAGAGCATGGTTGCGGATTCGGTTGATGAAAGGGAAGATTTGGTTGGTGATGAGGTGGGGGTGAGGAGGTGGTGGAAGGTTGGAGGGGGGGATGGTTTATGGGGAGCGATAAGAGGTCATAGGTTCGTTCTGGTGCTGCGAGAGCCGGAAAAAAGGATAGCGAGAGCAGTTCGAGGGCAGTTGGAGATGCGACTGATAGCTGTGAAGTAGTTGAGAGAGTGAAGAAAGCGAAGCTAAAGTGTAAGTAAGCTAAGGGATGTCGCGGAAGAAAGGTCGGTTGGTTAGAAATAGCCGGGCGAGTTGGAGGTGACGTTGAGAGGTGTTGCGATCAGCAGCTGGTGCAACACACTTTCTGTCAATCAAATCAGGGAATGCGAATGCGACGAGGACAGAAATGCAAGAATCGAACGATCAAGAAGTTCGAAAAGAAGAAGAGAGGGATAGATCTATTAGGAAAAGATGGGGACATCGGATGGTTAAGAGGAGGACTTTCGATTTCTAATTCTGTCCCACAGCCTAGCCGCGCCCGCCTGCATCAGCACGTTCATCTGAGATTATAATATTACCCCGTATGGTGAGCATCACTATTCCATGTTGCGAGACATGTTTTCCCCTCGTGGTGGTATCGTGCGAGGCTTGAACTCTATCATTATTGACATTGACATTAGGGCTGAGGGATGCGCCCATGCTGCTTTGGCTTTGGCTTTGACATGCACCCGGGTTGTAATTCCAAATCCGAGGGCTGATGTGTATGCCACCGACTCTCTCCCCCGTTTGGCGGATTTCTTGGTATGATTATCCGGAGAAAGAGCGAGCAAGCCGATGAGGGATTCTGGTCTGGTACTGAGGGATTCTGCAAGGAAAGACCAGTATGCTGGTAACAAACGAATACGAGAGCAAGGAGCTATTAGACTAAAGGCTTAGCTAGGTCCTTAACGCCGTGAATCCGATCTAGAGATGGTGGAGTTGGACTTGCGGGCTCGCGAAGCGGCATTTCATGCATGAGTCTCAAAGTCTTCATGAGAAGCTAATTCAGCAAAGTCCGCACCAAGCTGTTTGGACGAGATAGTGGATCGCGATCTGATAACCAGCACCCTTGTTATTCTTGAGGTCTGCGAAGCTCCAATTCAGTCTCCCCCACGGAATACACCCATTCCACGCTTTTTGAAGCTAATTATCCATCGAACCCCGCCAAAAGAGGCCCGGTGACGAGGATCCCCACACTTCTCCGTCTTTAAATTTTCCGTCTGGAAGAGACTCGTACCCATCTATGGAGAGAGCAGTTGAGAGAGCCCTCCGACTACCCCTCCGAGAGTTCCCTTCGAGGTCAAGCAAGAAAATGCAGGAGAAATAATGCAAGGGCTCGATCCCAAAAACTGTGTCCCACGAAGAGCTCTTTCGTCCCATTGTCGCAATGCATTTTGGGGTGGTTTCACCAGAATGCAGAAGCGGATGCTCGCCGCCAATAAGCGGCCGTCCCAGGGCTTGAGAGGGAAACTGCTGAGAGTGATCTGATGTTCAATGACTGAGCATTAGCAAATATGAATGACTGACTAAAACAAGGTCTAAGCTTGCTTGTGAGAAGCGAAAATGTTAACTTTTGTCAGCGACGCAAAGTATAAAAGCCATTCAGATTCCGCCCTTAGACCTACTCCTTATCCGATCGATCAGATTAGATTCTGATTAAACAGCACCTTTCGACGAAAAGAAATTCCCCGAAGCCAATAAAATAAATGTGCTATTGATTCTTTTGGCTGGACTAGAGGGAGGAACGTCATCGGACGGGATCACACGCAACAAGGTTGGTGAAGTTTATTTTCTGCACCACTTTCCTACTTACTGTACCATTTCACACTCTGAGTGCTTGGTATTTAATTCTCGGAATGCTCTTTCCCTTGCTTTATTGTGGTTGTTTGGCGATCTCTTTCTGAAGAAGAGTTTCGATTTGCAATATCTGGTCGGCTGCAGCTGAAGGAGGAGTTCGAGACTGGTCGAATCTGCATTCATGTATGCACTTACGGTCACATACGCCGATGCCACCTAACTCTAGCGGATTTGTTACCCCGATCGTAGCCTCTCATCCCTGATTCCATGTCATGATTCTTTTCTTGACTCATACTCAATAGAGTGGGGGATTCTTCTTATGAAATTTCGAAAATTCAAAAGAAGTAATCAACGCACGTGTAGCACAGACAGCCTAGAAATGTGAGACCGAGCTGACCACAATGGCGAGGCCGCCGCCGCCGCCTTTAGTGGCGGAACATACAGAAATTCAAATAAATAAATGAAGAGCTGAAGACCGAACATCTTCGTTCTCATTTTTGTTTTATTTTACATTATCTTTAAGTTTTTTCATTTTAATTCTTTCGATCTGATGAGGTCGGCCGGCAACGCAGCTTGCCGTGCGCCCCGCCAAGATCCGAACCGCCGTCACCATTAATTAGCAAGAAAAAGATGGCAAGGAAAGCGGCCTCTTCCACGCCGCTGCTCATTCGCTCTTCGCCAGCGCTGGGAACTGGTTCCTACGGTGCACTTCCTGATCTTGCGAGCAGTCCCGAGTCTGCTCCTCCTACTTCTCCGTCCCCTACGACTTCGCGAAAAAAGAAGACTAGGAGTAGTCGTCTTCGAAATACTATTACCAGCTCCGAGGCCGGCTCTTCAGCACCTCTCATCGAATCCTCGGATGGACCTGTCGATGCTACAATCGGAGAACAAACGGGATTGGCGACCGATTCGTCGGCGACGGTGACGGCAAACGACATGCGTCGACGGGCTTCCGAGGATACGTCTACCCCTGGCGTTAAACTGACAAGAGTCAGAACGAGAGAGAGCATTTTACAAGGCGAATCAGCTGGCAGCAGCTCTGCTGGTTTTGTATTTCGAGATTCAAGCGACAGCGACCGTTCGGGAGATGAGAACCAACCGCTCCGGAGCACCGATGGCGACAGTGAGGACCCAGAAATTCCATTCGACCCTCAGGCCAATTCTCCGTAAGTCAAAATATCTTTGAATCCCAGTCATTGCAACTCTCAGGCCGTCCTTTTCGTTTGTGTAACGTTTCATGGTCGAGGGTGTGGGTGCACTGCTTTATCTGATCCGACAATATCCTCGTCTGTTCCTCTGCTAACAAACCTGTGTTGGTGCGCATGCAGGTATGCCCAGGTCCGGGCTTCCGTACCAAACACGGATGATACTTCCCTCTCGATAAGCAGTAAGAGCCACCAATTGATCATAATATCGAAAAAATGATGGAGGTTAATAAAATTTTTAGCACCGCGAATGTGGACATTGGCGATACTATTCACTATCGTCGGGTCATCTACGAACCTCTTCTTTTCGCTCAGGTATCCTTCAGTTAGCATCACGCCTTTTATTGCCTTATTACTCGCCCACCCGCTCGGCCGTATATGGGATCTTTGTTTTCCAGAAATCGTTAATGCTACGACTCTATCTGGTCGCATAAGGAAATGGCTTGGTCAGGGAAGATGGAACAAGAAGGAGCATGCGTGTGTCTACATTAGCTCCAACGTGAGCTTTGGGTTTGCATTCGCGACAGATGTTAGTACTTGTACGAAAGCTACTAAATGTTACAAGGCTGACTGATTTGCATGAAAAAGGTCATCGTATCACAAAATTACTTCTACAAACAACCTACTCCGATACTATACCAGGTCTTGTTGACCCTGTCCACCCAATTCCTGGGATATACGTTCGCCGGTATAACCCGACAATGGCTCGTATACCCGTCATCTATGATATGGCCTGTGACATTGCAGTCCACCGCCATGTTTACAACCCTCCACGATCGAGCGGATGAAGAGGAAGTTGTTCGAGGTTGGGAAAAATGGGGTAGATGGAAGTTCTTCATGACCGTTCTGGGAGGGAGTGTCGCTTGGTACTTCTTTCCTGGTTTCATATGGCCGGGGCTCAGTTACTTCAACTTTGGCACGTGGGCGAAGCCCAATAGCGTCGTTCTGGCCAATTTGGTAGGCTCTCTCCTGTTCCACTTTCCTGTACAATCGCTAACGAGGGCAGTTTGGTGTATCCTCTGGTCTTGGGTTGATACCAATTACCTTTGACTGGGCGCAAGTATCCTATATTGGTTCTCCAATCATCACACCATTCTGGGCGGCAACAAATGTTCTAGTTGGTCTCATCGCTGTAATGTGGATACTAGCCCCGATATTATACTACACCAACGTCTTCTTCTCGTCATACATGCCTATTCTCTCATCCTCGGTTTACGACAACACCGGCAAATTTTATGACGTACAAAAGGTACTTACCAAGGAGTTTATGTTTGATGAAACTGGTTATAAAGGATACTCTAAGGTGTTTCTACCAATCACTTACGTTCTCTCTTACGCTCTTCAATTCGCTGCTATGACTGCCCTCGTAACTCATACCGCTATATGGCACGGCCGGGATATCTGGAAACAAGGCAAACGAGCCTTGAAGATCGGCACCACTTCGCTCACCAAGATTGAGTCGAACGGGTCCTATCAAAGGCTTCAGAATGGCGCTGGCAAAAGTATTGAAACCGAAGAAGATCTGACAGACGAAGATTGGGCTGATCTAGTCGGCGACGAAGACATTCACGTTAGACTTATGAAAAAGTATGACGAAGCGCCAACGAGCTGGTATCTTATGACCGGATTGGTTACCACGCTTGTTGGCATGTGGTTGGTTGAAGCGTAAGGCCCGTATTTCTCCAGTTATCTTAAAAATATTACTTCTGACAATGAAATTAGATATGACGTTCACCTCCCATGGTATGGCGTCCTGCTTGCCCTCTCCATCTGTACTGTCTTTTTCGTCCCCGTGGGTATCGTGATGGCGATAACGAATCAACAATCTTCAATCTTCCTAATCTGCCAACTCACTGCCGGATACATTTTCTCCGGCCGTGGTATCGCCAACATGGTATTTGTAACCTACGGATATATTACCTCAACTCAGGGCTTGAAGTTCGCCTCCGATCTCAAACTAGGACAATACGTCAAGATTCCCCCACGGATGCTCTTCACGGTACAAATGGTCGCAACGGCAGTGGGAAGCTTGACACAGATCGGGGTGCTGAATTGGATGTTTGGCAGTATTCCCGGAATATGCACTCTCGAAGCTCTAAGTGGCTTCACCTGTCCTCTCGCACGGGTACATTTCAACGGAAGTGTGCTGTGGGGTGTTGTAGGTCCTAGTAGATTCTTTGGACCGGGTGAGTTATACCGTCCCCTCGTGTGGGCTTTCGTGGTTGGGTTGTTGGCACCGGTGGGAGTTTGGGCTTATGGGAGGTATTTTGAGAGGGATGTGAGAAAGGTTAGCTTGCCCGTTGTCTTTGGAAGTTTGAGTTGGATTCCACCTGCCACGGGGTTGAACTTTTCAACGTGGTGCTTGGTTTGTTGGGGAGTGAACTCCTATTTGAGGAAGAAGAGGGTAGATTGGTGGAAGAAGTATAGGATGGTGTTGAGTGCTGCGCTGGATACTGGGTTGGCGGTTGGTGTAGGGGTCGTTTTCTTCGCGGTGGTTTGGCCTGGATGGGGATGGGTTAGAGATTGGAGATGGTGGGGGACGGAAGTTTACAAGCAGGGGTGTGACTGGAAAGGGTGCGCTTTGGTGAATGTGCCTAATGGGGAGAAATTCGGGCCTGGTACCTGGTAATTGATCTCATCTTCACTGATGACTTCAACTTGCTGAAGGAGGTTGGGAATATGGCCCTTTCCATTTCCAATGTTAAGTATATACGGTAAGCTGTGCATTTACCATTTTCGGCGTTCGGGATGCTTTGCATAAAGCTGGCGGCTGCTTTGTCTCCATTCATAGAGATTAAACATTACTCTACATTATACAATACAATACAATACAATACTGCGATAGAATCAACTCCTCCGGCCCTCAACTCGTTTGAACAAGTTTCATCGATATCAAATCTATAATCTCACATCCGTGTCCTCGCCTGTATCCGAACCTGAGTTTCTCACCCCAAAAACCAACAAATCGGTTCGGTTTAAGAAAAGTCATAAAAAACTGCTAAATAATTTAAGATAAATCATTCGATCGAAGATCGATATAGTTTGGGAGACTCCGCAAAAGAATTCCACTTTACAAAAGTATCGTCACGTGGCTGCGCGCACGCGCTGGGGGGTCCGCGGGGGTCTCCCCCGCGATTTGTTTCATGTAAAATTAAACCATGGTCACAGAACCAATGGGGGGGCCGGCGGGGGGCCCCGCCAATTTTTTAAATTAAATTTAGATTGTTGTGATATTTGTTATGGTCCCGCAGGGGGGTTAGGGGGGCGGCACGCCCCCCAATTGATCAACGGCCTCCATCAATCCAATTGATCACGCTTATTAACAACGGTTTAGATCACGGTCACAATTACAGCTACGATCACGGTTACGATCATGGTTACGATCACGCGTTCGATCAATTGGTTTGATCACGGTTTGGATCAATTGGTTTGATCGCAGTTTAGATCAATTATATTAATCACAGTTTGAATCACTTCCATCATCACAGTTTGGATCACACTTATTAACAACGATTTAGATCACGGTTACAATCACGGTTTAGATCAATTATATTGATCAACAGAATTGATCACGGTTTGTATCACTTTCATCATCACAATTTCGATCACGCTTATTAACAACGGTTTAGATCACGGTCACAATTACAGCTACGATTACGGTTATGATCATGGTTACGATCACGCATTCGATCAATTGGTTTGATCACAGTTTGGATCAATTGGATTAATTGCGGTTTGGATCAATTATATTAATTATAGTTTGAATCACTTCCATCATCACAGTTTGGATCACGCTTATTAACAATCGTTTAGATCACAGTTTAGATCACAGTTACAATCACAGTTTAGATCAATTGTATTGATCAACTAGATTGATCACGGTTTATATCACTTCCATCGTCACGATTTCGATCACGCTTATTAACTACGGTTTGGATTACGGTTATGATTATGCGTTTGATCAATTTGTTTGATTATAATTTGGATCAACTGTATGGATTACGGTTTGGATCAATTTGTTTGATCACGGTTTGGATCACGCCTATGATCAATTGGTTCGATCAATTGTATTGATCAAGTATATTGATTATGGTTTTGATCAATTGTATTATCATAATTTTGATCGCAGTTTTGATCAATCCAATATTATAATTTGGATTATTTTCATCGTCACGGTTATTATCACGGTTTGGATCACGGTTTGGATCACGGTTATTACGGTTTGTATTATAATTTGGATTATTTGAATTGATTTCGCTTCGATCGACTTCTAGGGGCGAAAAAGCCACTATATGCTAGTAAAAAATCATTGGATAATTTAATATATATTATAAAAAACTACTAAATAATTTTATTTAAATCAAAAATTATTTAAAAACCAATAATTCCCTGTTTATTAATAAAAAATTAGGTTTTAACAAAGATTATTAACACTAATTATATATAGAGTAACACATAAACTTTTTTAATAAAAATAAGCAACTAAATATCTGAACAATATAATTTCCCATATATATAGATCTGCTGGGTTGGATGGGACAGATGGGGTTGTAGGGATGGTGGTCGAATGTAAAACCGCACGAGCCTAGTGCTCTCGATGTGGTTCGAGGTATAACTTGTAGTGGCACTTAGTACGCAATAGAGGAAGGTGAGTATATTATCAAGAAGTAAATAAACAAGTAAATTATCTAGTGTCGATTCTAGATGACGACTGGATAAGTGGTTTATATACACGAGACTATAGTATGTTATGCTAATCCAGATGGTTCCATAATTCCCGATGCTTGCCTAGCTTCCTCGATATCTCTCGATGGTAAGCGCCCAAGATGAGCTCCATTCATGAGCTCTCTTATGACCTCGATTCCCGTCGAGGCGCTTAATATAATTGCTCATATCCCTCGAGACCAATCGGTACAGCTAGCTGATTAGTCTCGTGCTTCTATGCCTCCCTAGGTCTCCCGACTCGTGCCTGGGTTTGTCGATGCCTCAGTCTATGGATCTAGGCTGGAGAGCTCTCATCGATGGATCATCCCATCGATGAGCGCCTATCCATACTCCCTAGACCAATCGACGTTCTTATAGCGAGATTGGTCGCAATCGCATATTGCGTTGAGGGTGTGGTAATTTGCCACCTCAACGTTGCACTGCCTCAACGGCTCTAGGGTGGCTAAGAACCGCCTCGAGAACCATATATCATGCGCAGCATGACATCGAAGCTGTGAAGAGGAAAGGGGGACTCGGAGAAGGGCAATTGAGGGCTATTAGGAATAAATTGGGGGCTATACTTAAGATGGTCCCGAGCAACAAAAATATTTGCATCAGACTATAACACCTCTAACAGAAAATTAAGGGTTTCTAAAAATCCAAGGTCAGGATATATTAGTTAAAAAAATTTATTGACAACTTAACATTCTTATATTCTAATACCTAAAACTGTCGGTTTTTCTTCATTGTAAAATTATTGAATGTAGCGTTTTTGGAGTATGATTTTAAGAAATTTTAATTATTTTAGTGTTTCTTTGAATGGATGGCAAAGCTCTTAAATAACCAACTAGTATTGGATAGAAATTGTTGATTGTAAAGTGATATTAGTTGATATCCAAAAAATATTTTTTAATATGTTAATTTGCTTTTTGTTCATACCTTCCGCTCATATATTGTGTATTATTGATTTGAATTTTTGGTATGTATGTATTAGAATAGCGTGAGAATAAGGGTTGCCAAGGGGAACTTGCATTGGCTATATCCACTAAATTCCGGATTCGCTCGCCCAAGTCGCTTCCAATGTTATTTGGGATATAAATGCTCGTTCTCGTTATCTTAAACAACCAATGTAACATTATATTATGTGACATCCAAAGATGCTCCTGGCATCTTGATTCACCTTCCGAAGAACTTTGGATGATCAAATTAGGAAATGGCGTTTAGGAATGCAAGTTTTAGGGTACTCAAGCCTACAAATACTAAATATATCACAAACACAAATCAAAAAGTACTCTGTACATAGGCTTTCTTGATTTAAGTGTATTGGGAAATAGGCTTAAAAGAAATAAGCCATGGGACTGAGATTTCGTAAACACAAGCGTTGAGATGCTAAAAGAAATAGTATCGGAAACACGCTTTAAAGCTCTTAGATATATTTATAAGGGCTAAAGGAGCTTAGCACCATATTATATAAAAGCTGCTTCGCCGTGCTTCCTACCTTTACATCACCCATTTTCTATCTATTGCCCATCGTTTTCTAATTGCAACATCTTCTCACAACGTTATTACTCTTTTACAGACTGTTAAGTGAAGAGTCGACTTCTCAGAGTTTGTTATCCCTTTAGTTTTTCACTTAGAATGTGTCAAAATTCGAGGTTGCAATTTGACACTTCAAATTTGCGATAATAACGTTTCTTGGATCAAGATCGGCTGACCATCACTATAAATTTCAAAGACATTCGACTTTCAGATCGCCATCGACTTATTTGGCATCTAGGATAAATTCACACAATTGTCAATTTGGCTATCAACATGCACGCACTCGTTATCCTAGCAGGACTATTAGCAGAGGCATCGGTCTCTGCTACTCCTACTATTCCAAGGGATAATGTGTGGTTTTTTGCCTGTGCCAACGATCAGCAGGCGGTGGCTTTCATAAGCAGAACTGGTCCAGGGACATACGCAGATTGCGAAAGTAATTCCTACCACATAAATGGTAATCTTTTTATATCTGGCTGCCAAAATTTCCCGGCCGTGAAGCACTTGAATGCGGTGGCGGGGGTGAACTGCCAATACGTTAATGGGGTCAGTCATTAGGATGCAAATCTAATCATGGATGACACAGTGTGTATCTATCACAATTGAGAGTAGTAAATTGATCATTCCAGTGGCTACATACCTATCTTGTTTTCAAAATCTCAAATCTCTGAGCATAGACAATTAACGTGAACGACACATACCCCTACTTAGGGAAACCATTGGTTCCGATGGCGGTGAAGATGCTAGTCCAAAAAGTCTTTAATATTAAAATCTTCTAATCTTTGAATATTGTTATGTTCGAGATTACGAAGGTGTTATACCTTGCCCTAGTACCTCTTGTACTCGAACAAGCACGCTTCACTTTTAGCGGCTGATCTCTCACAGAGTGGCATTTGTCAAATACCAAAAAAAGGGGGACCTAAGCCGCTGCTACATTTTTAAGGTCTGTTCTTTATGCTGGTATTACTTCGGTTGATACCGCGGTTATATACTAGTATATATATATATATATAGCTTGAAATCAGCATTTGCCTTAGTCTATTCATAGCCATCAATTATTTGCTTAACAGATTTCCAAAACAAATTCATTTAGAAACATAACGTTGCAGGTATCCATCAATTTTCAAATTTCAATCGTATTTTTAAATTTTATCACAGATTTTATATATGAATATGATATACATCTACATATGCAGCCATGAGATCCCAGTTTAATCACTTAGCGGTATACAAATAAACCGATATTCAAGACATTTTCATTAAAGAAAACCACATATTTTTGCGTAGATATCCACTTTAGTAAATATCACCTGCTTAGTCTTGTAAATGGTTTAATACGAGAGAACATTTGAACTGCATATGGTACAACATCCCCAGGGGTCAGTAACCTAAGCTTATTCGATGCAAGGAAACCTAAGATTGATAAACCTCAAGCCTCTTCTCCCTACTACCAACTGTACAGTTTATTTTGTTGTTCCCCCCATCAATTATATCATGATAGTACTGAAGAATGTTGGAAAACCCCTGATTAGGTGTTCTGATAATACCAGGGAATATTCACGGGTATTGTTCGCAAGGGCCTGGATCGTTATCCAGAGATACATTTGTCAGAATTGAAACACTTGAGCACTAGCCACAATGAGGATTGCTGGCCATCATGAGGGTAAGCAGATCACCTGTATTAAAGGAAACTCAGACAAGCAATGAATCTGGATTTCTCATATCCCTTCTGACAATTTTATCGGGCATGTTGCGACACCTGTTCCACATACAGTGTTGATGAACTGCCGCCGCTCCGGTCCATGTTGAATTTGGGTCAGCTAAGCGGATTGCTTCGTGATTCTAATGTATTTATCAGAGAAACCCGAGAGGTAGCTTTATCTCAAATATTATCCGCAGATATAGAATGGAATTTACATCTCGCCCCATCATACATCGAATCTCAGATTAAGTGACTACTTATTTTAGCCTATAACCTTCTTTAGCATGTAACCCATTTTAATTTGTAATTTAATTTAGCCACTGCTCTCTTTTGCCCCGAGATGAAAATATTCACAAGCTATGATTGAAGTCTGGTCGAAACTCAACTTTGCTTCTTATTCTGCAATACCCTGAAGCCCGGGGGCGGGGAAAGATGTTTCCAATTGCCGTTGCGTAGTTACTCGTCTTGGTCGGCACCTTATTTGGTCTGTGATCTATTTTTGACCTGCGATCTATTTAGTCTGCGCCCAATTGTGGCCTGTAATTTATTTGGCCTGTGACCATTTCAGTTAGTCACTGGATTCTTGGTATGTAAGTTTCTTTCATGTAAACTTGAACCACTTACTATGTCACCCTTTTGGTGAGATGACCGCTTTTACTGCACTATTTACGAGGGTTTCAAGCCACATTGGTGGAATAGGGCAAGCAGTTACGAGCATCGCTGATACCAATTCCAGCAACAAATGCCTGGGTTATGCCATGTGGTTTTTTATTGCGTCCATCCTATCCAGCAGAACCGGCTTGCCAGAAGATTTTAGAGTTACTATCTGGAGCTTTGTTTTTCTTTCTTCATTCTTATTGTAAGAAATCGTATATAAACTAGTCGAGGTATCAAGGTAATACACAAATGTCACAAGGCAAAGAGGATGTCAGTGTGTATACAGATCGATACTTAAATTGTTGCTTGATTTTCTAAATACATGATATTGCGGGTTACATCATGAAGATTCTATGGCAAAATGGACATGGAGATAGGGCACCAGTAATGACTTGGACACGGAGATAAGGTTTGGGCTTGACTTCTGTGTAGTTTTTGTTGCGCTCACCAGGTCAAAGTGAGGCCGTAACTTCGTTACACTTATTTTCATTCTTCTGAAGCACCATGCCGATCTTACTAGCAGAGACGTACTCGAGTACACGCATACAATCGTTTGCGGGTCAAAAAATGATTCAAATTTACATGAAAGAGGCTTAACGTTACTATATGGTATTATGCTAATATTATATATATGATCTTAGGCTATCAGTTCCTTCGAGAAGAGAGGGATATAGATGAAGTCGAGATCTGAGAAGCGTAAGCTCAAACTCTAAATAGCCATCGGAATGAATGCTAACAAAAATTTAGAGGGAGATGTTCTGCAGCTATTCTCGGATATTTCCCGCCAATGCGGCTAAAGAAAAAGGGCGGCTTTGACGACGACGGCCTTCGGTTCAACAACCCGGTCGCCCTCGCTACGCTCTACACCACCCGGCTGTGGGATCAAGGCACTATTCCTACTGTTCTACCGCTAGGTCTTGACAGCGCAATTACCTGTACTACGTTTTTTTTATGCCCACAGAGCACAAAAGCTTGAGAATATTCAGCAGTTACTACGTGAATTATGGATGCTACCCGTTATTGTGAGTTATTTGCTACCTTGAGCTGTTGTAAGAATTGGTATACAATAGGCTCAACGTATCAAGTAATAACCAAGATGTCACAAGGCACTAAATGGGTGTGTATGTGTATGATCAAATTAATACCTAAATGGTTGCATGGTTTTCTAAGTATATAATCGTTAAACATACAGGAATATATAGACAATCTTAACTTGCTTTGACAAAGGAGATAACTCGTGAAACAACATGCAGATAACTGCGTGAAATGACATGTTTTGCTATTCTGCTTTGTTAATACTGTGTTGTTTCTGTGGGTTTTCTTCTAATCATACCGGTATATAAAAATCTGTACAGACCTCCGTGTTCTGTCCAGACCTTAGGGTGTTCTAACCCGTGAAGAAAATGTTCGTGAACCGCAAGCGACGATCACCACCTTCAAAATCGCATACATTTACGACACGGCTAGACTAGGCATTGGTACATGTGCCGGAGGATCTAGTTCTAATCCTGAACTGTATACCGTGACGATCAAGGCAACGTAGTGCAAGGGGTTGCGGTCACAATTGGTCCCGACCGAAGAATACGACTCGAACAGCCTAATCCCAAGCATCAGGGATGGGTAACGACCAGGTAAGTAAATTTAGAACAGATGGTTCTCAAAGCTTAAGATCTTAGCCTGTGGATATTTTAAGGATACTGATATATACATGAGAACTATCAAAACCGATACTAATCGCTCCTAAAGACAGAAAGCGGATGACCGGCTCAGTGCTATATGAGACAGAAGAAATGGCTTAGTATGTTTTCTACATAGACCGCGTGTTTGAAGCAACAATAAGAATAAATGTAATATTTATAGTACCCAGAAAAAACCTAGCCCAGAATAGGGGGCAGTGAATGAAGAGCGAAGATATAGACCTTACCAGATAATATATAAAATATCCCCTGGAATGCATGTTCGAACATAATTGGTAAGCGCCCATCTTGCTCACTAGAATAGCCAAGCAATTGAAGGTGTCGAGTGTTAACGGGTGGTCCTTTCCTAAAGTATTTTCCCTTGCAGTAAGCGCCTGCTCATACCATTGGACGGCCTCGTCATATTTCCTCTGGTTATATAAGACGGCTGCAATACTGCCCGTGGTATCCAATGTTGCTGGATGATATTTGCCCAAAGTATTCTCTCTGCCAACAAGTGCTCGCTCGTACCACTGCAAGGCCTCGTGATATTTGCTTTGATCGCTGAGGACCGATGCGATGTTGTTGGCGGCATCGAGCGTTGTGGGATGGTCTTTGCCTAAAACCTTTTATCTTGCAGCGAGTGCTCGCTCGTGCCACCGCAAAACCTCCCCGTAGTCGCCTTTACTATTAAATATTGATGCAATGCGGCAGACCGTGTTGGATATTTTATCGATTTCGGAACTTTGTTCCACATTTTGAACAAGCTCTGAGAATCTAGGGCCGAGATATCGGCTGAGATACTCTAATGTGTGGTTATCTTTCTATCCCCTCATGTGTCGCGCTTACTGTTCCTTTGGGATTCTTCTCTTCTAGCAGCTGCTTGCCCAAGGACCAATAAAGCTTCCCTCATAGGCACATCCTCGGTGATCAAATTAGTCTCGTGGCTCCGATCAAATCAATGCGAGTCACTACCCAAATCAGCTAGATCATTTTTTGTCCGTGAAAAATGATGACGGAAAGTCCCGGCGAAGCGAGACCATTTAAAGTGTGCAGACCGACGATCTCAATCTCACCAAGAAGCCACCAGACCACCTTGGGCTTTGGTAGCTCTTCTTAATTCTGCTACTTTTATGAAAATTGCAAGCTTTTCTCTCCGTAATTTCCTGAAACTGTAAAGACAATCTGTCGATCTCTAGCTCCCAAAAGGCACATTAACGAGCTTAAGGCAACAGAATTTAAATAAATATCCGAAATTTGGAAAGTGTGTTCGATGATCAAATGCACGTACTAATCTTGAAGAGCCTAGTACCTAAGTAGCGTTTCATCTCGAATTCCTTGATTGTTTTTCAATCCTAGATATCGACACGCAGCACACTAAAACAATACAAACTCTTGAATATATAAGACCAGCTACCTGGAACACCGTCGGATCAAATTCCAAGTCCCAATTCTCCCTCTAAATCTTAGCTAATTGAAAATTCAAACCGAGTTACATACTCTTAGCGATACCCTATATATTTGAATTGCATCTTCATCAACCATCTTGTCAACTATCCTAGAACACCCAAAATGCAGATTTTCAAAATCTTTCTCGTCGCATTCGCCGTTCCAGCTCTTTGCGCACCCATCATCAATGTAACCAAACGTAAGTTTTGCTTTCAATCTCCCTCATCTGGTTTCTTAAGATTCTTTTTATATTTTGACATCTCGCGAATCCTTTTTCGTATATAATACAGGGTCTGCACAACCGGATATCGATGAGGGTATTGCGGGGATGGACATTCATGCAAACGGCGTTATAGAAGTTTCTGATGGATCTTTAGACGTCACAGTCACCCGTACGTATTCATACTTCGTCAATCCCCGCCACCTTTCCTGATATATTTATTATAGCATACTGCTAACACCAGTCGTCGCTCCAGCGGATCCTTTAGATTGTGTTGTGAGCCCCGAGGACTGCCCGCCTCCCTCCAAATAACGTTTTTAAAATTGGGATTTTCAAACTTTTGAGAAGATCTTGGAGGGTGGGAGACGAGATATGCACAGCTAGCTTGTGGAAGTATTGTAGTCCAACATTAGGAATATCGCAGAATAAAACAACAGACTATTTGCTACAATTCATACATCTTTACAGTGTAATGGGAGACGGATGGGAAGCCCATAGACTACACGCTGGATATGAGTTTACAAATTTAAGCCCACACCCTTCAACGAGAAAAAGAGTCGATTGCGACTGACATGTTTCTAATCAATCAATTCTCTCTATTTATACTAAACACTGCCGGTGATTATAATTATAATCATGAGCTAGCATAATACCGAAACATTGGACCAAAGTTGCGAGTAGTCTATACAGAGCGCCGGTTTACACAAAACGCTGATCTACAAAGTACACCGGTCTACACAGAATTTTAGTCTACATAGCATTCTAGTTTACATAGAACATCGGTCTATACAGAACACCGGCCGAACCGAAAGGCTCGGGTAAGTCAGAAGCGGGTTTACTGTTAAACAGCACCTGCGGACATCCTCTTGTCTGCACCCTTTCAATCATAATTCAATTTTGACAAAACACCCAAAAAAATTTTAAATACGAAGTATACTAGAATAGGGAACATGTGCACCAGCCACAACCGTGCAACAAGCCACCGCATAGATGGTCAGCCACTACAGCTGTGAAATCACTGAAGACCTTATACGGCGGGTGGTTCCAGAACATGTTCAAGAGCTCTTCGGAATGAAAGCTCTGCAGAATCAAAAGTGTATATAAGGACCATTAGTCCGCGTGATGAGATATGGACGCCGGGTCTCGTAATAGCGATAGGTCGCAGGCTTTGCGATACGTATATGGTTCTTGGCCAGAAAGAAAATGCACTTCGTCTCTGTGAGCGAATATACTACAACTACAGGCGCGTCTTTGGCGAGTTGAATCCAGAGACGCTGGCTTTCGCCGATCTGTTAGCACAACTCTATACTAGCGCGCTGCAGTTCGAAAAGGCGATGCTTCTAAGTGAAAGAGTTCTGCAAGCGATGGCAAATACAGCTAACGAACATCATCTCGAGAAAGAGGAGGAAATTAACATCATATTCCGACAACTAAACTTGCTCAAGTATGCCCACTCTATGAAAGGAAGCTGGCAGAGTCCCGAGGAGAATTACATATCCCTTATAGCACAGCTTCACAGACTGTATTTACAAAAGCACTCACGCTGGAATGAAATCAAAGATTTCAGATCTTGGTCAACAAAGGCTGTCGAAGTTACAAAGCCAGCTTGCTACTGGGAAGCGCCTGAGAGATGGAATATTTCAGAGGATGAGGGTATTATCTGGAAGGGTGCTGTTCCTAGTATTGTGGAAAAGCCGAAGACTCCGTCTGGCGTGCGTTCTCCCAACCGATTACCTAGGACGCCCACAAACGTCACCGAAAAGGAACATTTGAAGAAAGTCAGCGAATTTGTGGTTTTCTCGCGCTCTTCTTTTACTCACCTCTTTTCAGGGTAACTCAAATTTATTGCATTGGCATATGAACTCATAAACTCGGAGCTGTATATAGATAGTAGGCGATAATAATATGATAATATGAATTTGTTTTTTCACTTTGCGTTTGGATAGTTTTCTGCGGCACGAAGAAATATGAGGTAATATTGCCTCCCGAAAAGCTTATAACAAAAGCCACCGTAGTTCATCAGAACAAATTGAATACTCAATATCTTTATATGTCCCCGTTTTGGGATCTGCTAAGTAATGGCAATTATTAATGAGAACATGCGATAGAAAAGCTAATCTACACATGATGATTGATCTCTCGTTAAAATTGTGTTTTTCAGTCGTATTCCGTCGGCGTCTCGATATCACGTATACCCAAAACTCCTTCAAGTTGCTACGCAAAAGGTGGAAAACATGGTCCTAGCCTTCTTCTTGTAAAGTAGGAATCGGCTGGCGTTACGTATCCCGCCAATCTATCGACTACCGCAAAACAAAGGTCTTCTTGGTCTTGGTTGTCGAAAAACGCTTACCGCTTTGGCTGTTAGAATATAAGACGCTATGAGAAGGGACATGCGCATGCGTGGACGTGGAATAATTGATGCTATTCATCAGCCTTGTGCGCCCTTCAACTTGTGTATACATACTTAAGAATATCCAAGACCATGAAAATCTAGTTTTCCGTTCAATTAAAGTGTAACCTTTGTACTTTTAACGCATGATAGAAAAATCTCCTAGTTAGGGCGAAGTAAGTGAAGTGTTTGCACGATTTATATCAATAATGGCATCAAATTCTGCGCGGGATACTATGCAGCATACAGGGGTCCTGGATATATCAACGTATACATGAGAATACAAGATTCAGGGACCTATACAGACATCGTATGAATAACGCTGCGGTATAACTAGGCTACGCGTGTCAAACGTAGGACGGGAGCTAGGTTTTGCGGTCTGGAATCAAACCTCAGTCTTTCGAAGTCGTATTTTTAGGGCTATCTAGCCAATAGGTCATCAAAGTTTACATTCGTATCTGGCTATTCTAGGCTTCCTAGATTCGAATGTCTTGGGATTCGAACTCTAGGCTACAATCAGAGACGTAAGTTTGCTAGGCTGTCTAATGCATTACATTCGATTCGCTGGACCGGTCGGCCCAAAATGGAATATGTCCGAATTCGGTAGTTCGTCAACATTGATGACGTTGCGTACCAGTATTGATTTTGAATCTTTAAGATGTTTATCATTGTCATATTTATTTAATAAGGCAGTTTCGGTGTTCTCTGACTAATCACAAAATTAGAACCGGCGTCGGTTCCTATTAAACCTACTGATTAGGTAAGGTATTCGAAGGAGACATGACCCAGTCAACGGCGTCAGATAGGCGCAGCGATTGTCGGAAGGAAATTTCTCCTTAACTCAGGCTTTACCGTAGCTGTATGCAAATATTGCAGTTCCGAAAGAGATATACTGGGAGAAAAACTTGGGTAATTCAAATTTGTACGGCTCTCCAATCTTACTCTAACATCACGTGATTGATAGTGATAGATGATAGCTCTATTTATCAAAAGGAGACGTAACAGCGAGCAAGCTTCTGGAATATCGTTTAAACTCATGGCACTTGCCAAGGCCTCAAGACTGGCGCCATTTAATGCCAATTTGGGGGCTTTATAGTCTTGGCGTGACGTAGCGGGTAGCATTTGAGGTTGTAAGCTATGGTGGCAGAGGAAGGGATAATACACCTTTTCGCCCTTCTTTTTACAGACCAATCCCATCCTTTTTAATACATTTAATCAATACAACCAAATTAATTCAAAATGAAGGCCTTCATTGCTCTCACCACTTCCATCGCCGTCGCGAACGCTACTCTCATGCTCCGACAGAGCATCGCTGACATCCCACAGTGTGCTCTTTCCTGCGCTCTTGGCAGCTTGGGTTCCACCGGCTGCAGCCAAACCGACTTTACCTGTATCTGCAAGGCCCAGGCTTTCATCACCAGCCTTGTCCCTTGCGTCCAGAAGGGATGCTCTGTCTCTGACTATGAGAAGACTATCACCGCCGCCAAGGGTATCTGCGAACAAGCTGGTGTCTCTTTGGTTGTCCCATCCGGTGCTGCCAAAACCGGTGCCTCGTCTTCCGCTGCCGAAACCGGATCTCCTTCGGCCGCTGCTACCACCGCCGCTGCCACCACCACAGCACCAACCACTGAGGCCACTGGTGTCGCATCTGCTTCTTCCGCTGCTATCTCTGCCGCTTCTGTTTCCTCCGCTCCTACCTCTGCTCACACATCCGCTACCGTCCAATCCAGCGCCTCCTCCAAGGCTTCCTTGAACTACTCACCCAATACCACCCAACCTCTATCAAATCTTAAGCCCGGTCTCTCCGGAGGTGCGATCGCTGGTATCACAGTCAGTGTTTCCGCATTAGGTATCCTTGCTGTCGCGGTCATAACATACAGACTCTGCAAAGGCAAAAGGGCTCCCAAAGTACCTGATGCTCCAATGAGTAGTGATTGGGGGGTAACGGATAAAAGTGGTCATATTGGCGGTATCGAGGATCATACAGCTGATTTGGGGGGTGGGATACGAGATTAAAGTGTATCATGGCAGAAGCAATTTCGAATGGTTTTGGGATTTTTTTCCCTCGCAACCTAGTAATTTACAAGACAACTCGCGAAGGAGATATATTTGGAATACCTTTGCTAGTTGTCACGTCTAGCTCACGAGTCTCGTGAACTGACGAAGTGTTCGGATGTCCTTCACCTCACTAAGTAGAATACCACGTATACCCGAGAAGTTCTAAGAGAGTTCACCTATTATAATTTAAACTCGAACAGTAAGTTGAACACAACGTAATCCGCAGTATTTAACAAATCTTCCCTCCACATTACTACATTTCTTCTGTGAACAATTTTGAGTAAGAAGGAAGCAACTTTAACCATACATATGTACCTAACACCCACAACTTTTGGAACAGAGTATCTAAAATACTTTCAAGAAAATAGCTACAATGAAACTTTATAGCCGCTTGCGCTTGCATCTTTTAAATCCGTACTCGACTAAGCTGTAACGGTAACAGTCACGGTAACAGTGGCTGCGCATCCAGAAGTTGTAGTAATAGAAGCCGAAGTAGTGGTAGTCTTCGAGGTCGTTGTAGTGGTGGTAGTAATGGTGGTAGTAGTAGACGAGCTCAAGCTCTTGACCGCGTTTCTGGCTTTGATGGCTTCCAAAATTGCCTCATAACTCCAGGTCAAGTCATGTGCGCCCACTTGTGCGCCAGTATCTTTGCTAAACTGCTCGCTTAGGTTGCCAGTGGATTTCGCATACTGCTTCACTACTCCCAGAAATGTATCCGCGTAGTTGAACAGGCCAGTGTAGAGGTTTTTACCGGCGGTAGAGCTGAGAGAGTATGTGCCGGCTGTAGCGGTGGTGTTGAAACGCTTGAAAAGGGCGAGAGAGGTGGAGTCGATGGTGATAGCGCCTGCAGCGGTGAACTCTGAGAGGGCTTTGTAGATGATATGTGCGGAGGTCGTCGTGCAGATAAACCAGGGGTTGGCTTGGGAGGTGCCAACACCGTCGTAGCTAGAAGCGTAGATATGGTTAGCTTATTTGAACACTTATTATCTTGTCACCTATTATGGTGTTCGCAAACTTACACGTCCTCAGGGTATCGGCCGATAGCCCATCCAACCTTAGTAGACGATTGGTTGATAGTGTAAAGAGACTGGAAGGACGAGATCAATGCGTGCAGAGTAGCGAGGACCTTTGAGTCGGATGGTGGGAGGATATAGCTTCCTCCTCTCAAAGATCCGAGCAGGTTGCCACAATCAATGCCACTCCGTCCACCATTAATCAATCTATTTGGAACAATAAATTTAGTTAACCTGCGCCTACGCTGTATAAAGTTAGATTGAGATATTGGATCGCTACGCACGCGATGATGTAGTTTTTGCTGGAGCTCCAGAAACTGTTGATGGTTGTAATCTACGCAAAATATCATGGAATGTTAGCCACAAATAGAAATTCTAATCTTATGATTGAAGATGCTATCCCACCATATTGGCTTGAACTCCAGTATAGGTATTTTTCGATGTAGTGTCTCCCATGGTAGTGGCAAAAGCGGCACCCTCAATCATTGAGCGATCTAGTTAAGCTCTCAATATTAGTATTGAAAATTAGAGCGGGCATAAACAGTGCAGAATGGACTTACATTGCACCATAGTTGTGAAAAATTGAGTTCCGCTTGTCTCTTCCCTATTTAAAACTCAGCCACAGTCCTCGACCTCTTCTTTCAATACCGCAGATTTAGTTTGCGAACGTACCAAAGATCAAACCCTCCTTGGTTCCAGTATGTAGCGACATAATCGAGATCCGGTTTAATAACTATACGATGTCAGTTACCTGAGGAAATCTATCACTGTACCCTTACCAGGTGAGCTTACTGGGCCAAAGTGTGTTGGTAACATAACTAGAATCGACGCTCTTGTATTGGTTTGCGAATTTGATGAGTGTGATTGCACGAAGTGCCGGACCATCCTGTGAACAGCCTTAGTAAAAGTAGATCAGATTTTAGCAAGAAATAGAAAACTAACTCGCTGAGGTCTCCCCCAAGCTCCTGTGAAAGCAGTATTATCGACATTGAATTTCGGTTCCCCGAGCCCTGCGAAAAGTTGATGTTGATGTTAGGGTGTTGTGCAATTTATACAATGAGGTACTACACACCTCCAGTTGTGAATGAGCCGCTAGGATTTGTCAGATGTTGTAGAGTACTCTGGACGGTAACCCAGTCTTTAATATACTGTAGGTATGCACCGTTGGCAATATACTCGTTGACTAAGTGTTCAATGACAACGGAGCTATCACGAATCCATTGGTAGAAGTAATTTGGACTGCTAGTTGAAGGGGATGCAATGACAACACCTGGCCCGACAATGGTGTTGTTAGTGCTGCCGATGTTGAGTTGCAACAAGGCTTCAGCCAACGAGTATTCGGTGGTAAGCCATGCATCAAGACCCGTTACTGCGGCGAAGGTATCGGCGGATGCTGCGATTTGGTAGTTGACGTTATTTCCTGGGTCATAGTAGCTATAAGACATAAAATCAGTTAATATATGCTGTACGTTTGAACGGTACAATTTGAGGATTATTTGTAGTAATGACATACCTGACTCCACTGACAGTATAGGTGATATAGAATTGAGTAGCTCCAGCAGCGGTTCCCGAGAATGACCAGACTTCGTAACCAGTAGAATCGGGGCCCGAGACATATACCGCAGAAATAGTGTTTCCAGACCAATTGTCTCCGACTGCCCAAGTTACCGTCACGACTTTCGTGTAGGCGATATTTTGGACCTTGATGGTACCCGACAAAGTGGTGCCATTGTATGCTTGGCTGATCAAGGAGACCTATCTAGATATATTAGTATGATGACTACCTTACTTGAAAGTTCTTGTAATTTCGTACTTGTGTTGAGCGTTTTGATAGAGGGGTTGCACTAGCAAGTGCGACGGATAATGCCGTCCAAAGTATTTGGAAGAATTTCATGTTTCTATGGCCGTACAGAAGACTTGCAGAGATGGTCCTACTAGAATATAGAAATGTATGGCAGATCTTTGCTAGCTTACTTTTACTTGATATCGCGGACTCTTCTGGCCTCTTTATACACTGCTCAGATCGTGGGGGAATAATTGAAGCAAATCGCTCGGCTACATGATCAAAACTGTGAAGCTGAAGCTGAGTTCAAAACTCGAGCAAGGTTGAGAAGTTAGTCAAAAAATCATTTTCATCACCTATATTTCCTGCCGGCCGGCCTCGCAGTCACTCATATTTAACCGTAGTGGATATGCGCAATAACAGAGGTCATGTAGACGGCATCGGGGAAGTAGAAATATGTTTACCCTGTCGCAATCTACTTCTGATGGTGATCTCTCTGTGGCTCTGCCGCGTAATAGACCAAGCGTTCTGGGGAAACGGATTTCATCGGAACTGAGACATTGCTTTTTTCATCCCGTTAAATGCCTTCGAAAAGATAACATGCCAGGTACATCATTTTGCTAAGCAGTGCTGAGCTACCCCTGTTGCGGTACCTTCCACTTTCGTGCATGCAATCTGAACTGCTCAGGATCGCAGATAGCTCTATCGGTCCGGATGCCAATGAGACAATAGCATCACATCTAAAGCCAAAAGTCCAGACGAACCGCGCCATGGAAATATAGCACATGCTCCTAGTGAACGACGGTAGCTGAATCCCCGCAATGAGCTAATTAGATAAGGTCAATACTCATTCAAGAAACTTTCTGAATCGCCTACATGCGGAGTTCCCATGGCGCAATCATAGAAACGTTCACATGCACAAGCATGCACGATTCAATTCCCCGCAATTACGCAATGACAATCCCCCCGCAATATTCTCATTCCAATTCCTCGGCAGAAATTATCGGCCGGGGTTGATCGATGTTGTTCCCCAGGCGTTTGAGTTTGGAGTGAAAAGTGGGGACGCGAAGCGAGTCGCGGCCGGCCGGATCACACAACAATAGGCAAGTCGCTCCGAAAAAGCGTTGGTAAAGCGATGATAGATGGTCGATCCATGGACGTGCGCGAGAACCCCTTACATGAAAGGTTTTCTGGCAGATTATTAGACGAAATCCCGCTTTGGGTTTCGTGGGGGAAATTGCCAGTTGGGACGGCCTGATCATGAGGGAAGCCTCGTCAGGCTGCCAAGTCTTGAGACAGGCTGGACTAGTCCGCGCCATTGACTTCACCGATAGCAACTTTAAGACCACGAAAAAGATGATGGTTTCTTATTCACAATCTGGTGTTTTGCGGTTTCAGCAATACTTAGGGCCGAATCAATATATTTATTACAGCTTCCGAATCCATTTGCAATTCAGCGACATCTGCACCTTGTGGCTAACCCGTTGTATTTTAGCAGGACAACACATATGTTATTTCTCGTTGATGCGCGCACTGGTGACGATATTTATAACGGTGCCAATTAGCGCGAACAATGATAACTTTAAGTGTTATTATATCAATAAACCGTCGCTATCTCAATTTTGTGTACTCTACTGTTTTGATGAGTAGATGAAACAAAAGTGAGAAACTTCAATCCCGATTATTGATATGAAAGAGACTGGAGTGAAGACGCAAGCTTGTAAATATTCATCACCCAAAGCTGACCAAATGATAAAAAAGTATGATCAGTCTCCGATTATAGTATCGTAGCTATCTAATTATAAATAACAGACGGGGTTCCAGAAATTCACTTTAACAACAACAAGCGAAGTTAGCTGTCGTGAGCTATTCGAGTTTCCCCAATTTTCAGATCGTGCAACCAAATGGAGAAAGTGACATCCGCCGAATTCAGTTTCATTTTGACTGTATATTCGAGCATGAAAAACTCGACCGCTTCATTATCTTCGATCTCAACAGTTCGCTCCAGGGTGCTAAGGTCGACCGAAGAGAAATCGGCTTCGATATGGCCTAAAACATAGGCTTCTACAGGCGTAAATTAGCAGAAGTTAAACCATGAATTGCAAGTTTGTCAACATACGATGTTCATACGTAGGAGCAACTGATGTTGTGCTCCCATACAAAGTAATCTTCCATGGGTTGCTAAGATCTGTGTATTTAGTTATGTCCGCAAACAAATCCATGGTAACACTTTCTTCCTCCTCCGCGCATTCATCTCCCTATTCCAAATAATTATGCGATTTTGATTAGTCCTCATAGAATTTCAACAGACGATAGGGTATTCGAGAAGTTCAGAACGCACCATTGCCCCGGTCCACAGTATCGTGTTGTTAACGTAATACTTCCCAGTCCATATGCATTTAGTTATGCTGGCGCCATGATGCAGCAAAGGATTGAATATTCGGTTACAGGAGAAACCGTAATGTTGTCTAAGACGTCTTGATTTCACGACAGGCTGAAGAGCTTGAAGGACAGCGCCGCGCATTATAGCGGACCATCTGAAAAGAAATAAATTATGTAAGATATAGTGATGATGGTGACGCGGAGACGCTTGTGGCTCAAGTCGCCCACTTACGATTTGGCAGGGTTCACAACAAACAATGGGGGAGTTTGACTCCGAGCCCACTCGTCCAACCGTTGAAACAAGTATTGAGATTCGCCGAATCCACCTACAAGAAAGATTTTCTATGGGTTGTTTAGTGAGTGATTGTGTGGGAGGGTTTCTTGGAGGAATAGTACTAGGACTTACGGAGAAATGTTGAACATCTTTCCTGGCACGAACAACTTTCACTTGTTGCTCCACCAGATAGATGATATCCTTCACAACAGGTTCAAAGAGAGCCTTCATATTATTACTACAAATCCCAAATGTTTGAGTTAGAAGGGGTTGATCATAAAGGCTTATCATAACAGGACCTACCTGGTGAGTTCCAACTCGTTGTCTATGATGCCTTCTTCTTCGTTATCATCCACTGGCACAGGAAGTTTGATGTACCACTCTTCGTTTGTTGATTGCCCAAAAGCCTTTTTGATGGAATCGAAAAGTTTCAATAGGGGTGATCCGCTGCCAATATCCTTTTGAGTCCATTTTCTTTCATCATCAAACTCATTGACGCCGATTTTCTGACGAAGTAGCCTGATGAATGCTTCGTCAATATAGGAAGAGCCGCATTTTCCTCCGGTTCCGACAACTGCCTCCTTTAGCGTCAACTTGGGCTCCAGACTTTCGACTTTATACGATATCAAGTCCACCGTTCCACCACCGGCATCACAGATGACAAAGGCTTCATTGATCTTAATCGACGAGACCGATTGGATTGGCGTGCCACGGAAGTTTCTGTCGTGCATTGCTTTGATGACGAACATTGCTGCTGCTTCAGGCTCAGATACGAGTGCCAATCTATCCCCAGCACGACTACAAAACCCCGCTTTTGTGGCTGCGTATCTAGTCATTTCTTGGGCTTTGTGGTCCCAAATTGCTGGAACTGTGAAAATGAACCTAATTGGAGTAACGTCAAGGGTATCCGGAAGACGTTTGCGGAGATGCGTCTCCATCAGGCAATTATAAAGCGACCGAAGGTAGTCTGTGCAGACGTTAACAGCCGATTTATGGTTGGGAAGGACAATACAGTCATCGTTGCTCTTCAATTGAGGTGTTTTTCCGTAAGTGCTTTCGCCACCACCTGAATCTAGAAGCAACTTGAATCTTGAGTAAACTATCGATGAGTTGCTTGTCTGTCGTCTTCCATAGGTCACAGAGGCTTCAGCACCCCAGAGAGGCTCTCTATGAGGAACGTAACGAATTTCAGTTGGGACTTTTGGAGCGATTCCGTTGCCAGTCCAGGATGTGATAACTTCAATATTATTGAGCTCTTGCTGATGTGAATGGCAGAAGGCAACTCCTAGAATAACAGAGATCATAATTTGTTAATATCTCTAAAGTTGGGGTACAAAATCCCGCAAAGAGGCCAACTAGTTGCTTACCAGAGTATGTGGTTCCAAAATCTACGGCAACCACCAAAGATTCTCGCTCCATTTTGGAGTGTAAGCCTTTTGAAAGGTTCCAGATAAGATGATGATGAAACCTGCTAGGTGCTTTAAGTAGAAGTGTGTTGATTTCCAGACGGAAAGTTTGATAGATGTCCTTTGATAGATAGGACAAATCTTAGTCTCGGTCCTGATAATTCTAATCTTGTCGCAAATAAGTGCAAAATTCTTGGGGGAGTTATTTGAAATAGAGATCAAGAAGGAGAAGGAGGTGAGTGACTGAAATTCGATTCTTGTTATTTAAAGGAGAGCACTGCAAGAAGAACTGAGGTTCATATCGAGCGCTTGGTTTACGAGACGAAAAATGAGACTAAAAATAGAAGAATCACTCACACGCGTTCAAGACTGACTGAAAGTTAGTATCGTCCAACTAAAAATCATCAGTAAAAGATGCCTGAATTCTGTAAACGCGGTGGCTAAAATACGACGACTGATTGGATTGTGACGGGAAGGCTGAAACCCGATGAAATATTATGCACTCTCGCAAGGCAATCTGCAGCATCTGCAAGATTCCGGCACAGCAACTGGCAACGCACCCTCCACTACAACACTGCATAAATTCTGCAACTGGTTGATTTTTGTAATTGCGGCATCCGACAAAAGCTTAAAGCCTTTCCTTTCCTATCCTCTCCCTTCCCTCTTCCAATCGTTTTCAAAGGCCTATACTCCTTTTAAACATCATAGAGAATCATCAGATTCATATATTTTGGAGTCTTTTCACCCTCAATTCTCCCCGGTAAGAAATACCCTGAATTAGGATTGCCAGCAGCTCGTCCGACGCAACAAAACAGCATCTAATTTACTTTAGATATCTTCTTCCCGTCAATATTAAGAGATCGAGGACTTTGCGAGGATGAATTATATTCTGAAGCCGGGGAAGGCTATATTTAGCAGTGTCTGGCAACCCAAACGGGAAGATGCAGTTCAATCAGGCGATACAAAGCGATATACCCGAGACGATAAATCAACTATATCGAGCTCGGCAGGCCTAAAGATGCCTCCACACTCTCAATTAAAGGTGGGTCTATTTCTATCACATACTAAGAAGGGATTATATCTTATTCTCCAAAGGTGTATCAGACTCACAAGTGGTCAGAGGAGGAGCATTCCAAAATTCCGACCTCCTGCAGCCATAACGCCCCTCAAAAAAGTCACAGAACTCGACTTCAAGCGCGTAGACATCAAAATCAAGAGCTTCAAGCAAGTAGTCAGCAAGTCTACGATGACGCTCATACACAAGTATCAGAATGCCTAGAAAATCTCTGCGCGGATGATGACCCAGGACCATTATCAGACGACTTCTCTAGCGAGATGGACATCGATGATGCAAACGGAGAGCCCAACTCTTACTCTAACTTTAATAATAGTGGTCATGGAGCTAGCAAGCAAGAAAGACGGGTGGAACTGTCTTGTAATCGTAAGTTCGTTTTCTCATCATCAGCACCATCGTGGAAACCAACATATCCTTGGGACAATTTAATACCCAGGAGCGAACATGAATCATAGCTCGTTAGATGAACTTTGTTGCAATTCTGAAATGTCAAGACTATTAGTGGATTTACAAATCCGTGAGAAAGAATGCGATGACCTCTGGGAGAATCTTAGTGAAGCCAATACCACGATAAAATCATTGAAAAACCAGCTTCGACATGCTACCACCGAGGCTCGACATTGGAATGAGATGTACAATCAACTGGATGGAATCTGGACACAAAAGTATACGGAGTTGGAGGACAAATTTCGCAAAAATGAGGTCGAAATCGGAAAACTTCAACGAACTGAGTTGGCGATCTCGAGTCGAAACGATACTCTCTTAGACGAGCAAGCCAAACAAGAACTCAAAGAAATATTTCCCGCCAAAATCGAGGGAATTACTCGTAAACTCTTCCGAAAGATCCCTTGGAAGCATTTCTCAGATTTCGATACTGAGGATCTAAATCAAACTTTAGGTGAGATATTCGAATATCCGTGGATATCCAATGCATGGGTGGCTGTCAGAGCTCACCCAGACTTTAATACGACAACAATGGTGGATGCACTTCTCTCGTGCACACTCACAAGCAAGATTTTCAAAGGCCCGTTCTTCCTCTATGGATACGATCCTATGATCCATGTGGCACTTCGAGAGATATATGATTTGGCTTTTGAACAAAACGTTGCGTCCACTGAGGCTTGGAGGGCAAAGACTGCAGCCATCACTCATGATCTCAGCTATACACATTACAAAAACTCACCAACGACATACCCATTGCACAACATGGTGCTATCTTTTTCAGAAGCTTTGAATAAGCTGGTTAGTGCTGACCATAGACCTACAAAGCCGGAAATTGGACTCATACATGATAAAGTCGCAGAATTAGTTATGTCCTCTGCTGAGCTTGCCGGCGCCTGGCACACCAAAGACTTTCGTCTCGAGATTATCGACATACTTTGGCTTCAGTCACATAGGATGCAATGGAGTTCAGAGAGTGCTGATAAATATGTTACCCATTTCAAGAAGAAGCAAATTCTGAAAGAAGGGGCCAGCTATGATATCGTGGCAGTTATCTCTCCAGGGTTTATTCGATATGAAAAAGGGAATGAACCTGATGAACTGGTCGAGATTGTGTGGGAAAAGGCTTCCGTGCTTTTAGTTGAGATATAAGGTTCATCAAATTTTGATCTAAAAGAGATTACTCTAGATCTGGCTCTTGAGATTATTCCCTTTCTTAAGCTTTCATCCGAACTATTATAACCGACATGTGTCTCCAAGATAATCCTATATCCCCAAAACGAAAACACACCATCCTGTATCACGATATCGACCTTTGTTATTAATTCTAATTCTTATCATCAATGGCAATCAAATGAATTTTCATGTTTTTCAGCGGGTATATACAATTCGATGTAGTAAACACGACGGTAAATATTCCATGCGAAGGCAGGCGAAACGAGCCAGAGTATCGTAGGAATTGTAATTCTAATATGGGTATCAATTCGGGTATCGTATGCAAAAAAAAAATATAAATAAATAAACAGAACAATTTAAACAGGTTACTTTGTCAGCCAAAATGCTGTCTTCCATCTTATACACCAACACGATGCTTCTTTCGGGCTCGCCATGAACATGGTTACTTGACGAGGCAAGGCGAACACCCCTTGGCAGGGCCAACACATTTTATTTTTACTCGAGACCAACGTTGATGGCGCTAAGAGCAAAGTCCATGAACCCAGCATTGGTATCAAGAATATTTTGGTTGAATTCGGTCAGGGTAGGATAGAAGTTGGTTGAGTATCCAAACTCCATGGTGAAACCGTAGACCTTGTTCGCACCTGGAACGGCCCAATATCTGCTGAACGCATAATCATCGCTAGTGCCAGAAGTAGGATACAAACCTACAGATTGCTCGGAAACATAAGAGCGACCCCCGACGGCTTTCATCGCGGCAATGGTAGCGCTAGAAACAGTCTTGATATTGGTCAAGTCGGTTGAAGGTATGTATTCTCTGTATGTAGTATCGCCTGTGGCACCTCGCTGACCGTCGTACTGAGAGTTGAGGAAGTTCATCTTTGTGTTCGTAGACTGGTCGTCGTCATCGCCCCAGCTGTAGAGCATGTCGCCGGCGGCGGAGTGGATATCGAGGAACCAGCGAATCTTAGGGAAAGAATCGTACATGGAGACATGGTTCTTAGTTTCAGACTCTGAAGCCGGACCAGTCCCATAGTATGTCTCGTCGCTTGGATCGGTTGAAGCTGGCTCTGCAGAATCGTCAAAGTATTTTGGATAATCCCAAAGGAAATCGAAGTTACGATTGATATCGACACCAACCGAGCCACCGCTGGAACCAGATTTGGTGTTTCGATTCTTTCTCCAAAGGGAACCCGAAGATTGATCATAGGCAACACCATCTGGGTTCACCAGAGGGAAGAACACAATACCGGCATCGAGAACAGAGTTCACCTGGGCGTTGGTGTAGGTCTTTTTGCCATATGTGAGGCCAGTTCCAGCCTTTTGAGCAGCCAACAAGTCAGCAACCCAGTAGATGAGCTGATCAGGCCCGCCTCGTTCACGAGCATGTACACCTGCACTGAAGTAGAGGTGGTATTTAGACTTGTCGGAGCCAGCGCCAACATAAGCAGCCCATTGAGTCGCGCCCTTGAAGGTCTTGTATGGTAGATCGAATTTAACCAGACCATAAGCTTTGGCGAGTGCTTGAACGGCCGAGGGAATTTCATTGACGTTCATAATCGTGGAAATCTTAGCGCCGCTAGATTGGGTCCCGAGGCCGACAGGGGTTACGGTGCCATTCTTGAAACGGTCACCCGTCCCGATAGGCGCTGTTGCCGCAACCGATCTCCTTGCTGGGTCCTTACGGATTGAGATGTCGTCAACCGATTTATATTCATTTTGCAAGTACTCGATTTGGTCTTCAGTCAGAAGAGCATGAAGCTTGTATTTGCCGTCGTTCGTAGGGTGAGCGACCGCTCGGCACCCAAAGTCAAAGGTAGTATTTCGAACAATGGGCCGAAAATGTTCCGGAGACGGAGCGAATATATGAACTGGGACAAGAGTTCGTGCCAGAGCAATAGAGCTCTGCAGAATCAGAGAGGCGATAAGAGCGTACTTCATCTTGGCTCGATTTCAATGTGGAAGAAAAGTGGAAACTTCGATTGACGACGACCCGGACATGTTGGCATGGCGCGGACAGGTCAATTTATATCCATATTTCTTAATAAGAGCGTACATGACCGATCGCCCCGTAGATTACCTGCTTTCATTGACTACGACAAGATACGACGATATGGTTTCCGAGGTGTCACTGGGCCATGTGCTGCGTTGCATGTTACGAGGTTGCAAGTTTGTTCGAAGTCCAGTGGGGCGGCTTCGAGCGACCTCCCGCTTTCGGTATAGCCTTCGAATGGCGTCCGTGATACTTCTAGAATTAGAAGGAGAAATAACAACTTCCTCTTAGGCATCGAAGATCGATTGACCTGTCAGGGCATGAGCTTTGGCGTTTTGACGTTTCTAATATGCGGTGTCGGTTACCGTCTTTCAGCGTGATCCACAATTGATATTAAATCTATCTGCATGGTTTGATTTCATCAATCCCCCAAGCCCCGTCTCACAATGTCCTTCGAATTTAATATTTAGTAAAGCATTCGACAGTAAATGGACTCAAATTTAAACATTTAAATGATAGTTTTTTACCCAGTATGTGGGCGAATAATAGATTGTAGCGTTCCAAACAATCACTTGGATAGTCAGATAGTATGCGCACACGAAAACCGTGCCCAACTCAAATATATAAATATAGAATAAAGAAAGGGAAGATAAAACATAAAATTACTGGAACATATCGAACGTATAACGTAGAAGTTCCAACACAGCGTTTCCCTAGCCATGTCGAAAGGGTAGCATCCGCAGAACCAATCTTCATTTTAATCACTTATGACAGTTTGTAATATTTGACATACTGACCATCTCTCATCTTTTTTTTAGACTCTAGATTAGAGATTTTTAGAGAAGAAAAACCGGATGAGATTACTCCGAGGGTATATACGCCTAACATAAGTAGATGAAAATTTGAGCATGACTATTCTGCCGGAAGTATACATCGTAGTACAACTACCAAGTTAGATGTCGTAGTACTTACTGCAGTTATAACAAAATGTTAGGGCAATTGTGTCCTTAAAACCCAATAATTGGGTTAGTAGTGGTTCTTCTAGATCTTCGGCAGAATCAAGGACACGATAAACAGGAAATTTTATTTCTCTTGTATTCTCGCATTCCTCTCCCTGTTACCATCGGAAACACACAATCAGCGGTCGGTTTTCTAACATTTCTCTCGAAAATCCAATCCAAGATCTCGATCATCGCGCGGAGTGTATTTAAACAAGCACAGTAAATTTTATAAAATATGGAACTATCCATTGGGATAACATGAATGAACTTACTCGGTTAGCGGCCCATCTCACGCTCTCGCAGAGGTACCAACCCCCAAAAGGGCACTCTGCAGCATCTGCAATATCGTGCTTCGACGGATCGAAAGGGAGACCACACGAAAATCCGTAGTGCTGTCTCAGCCTCCGAGAACTAACTGTTAATCTCGATTGAAGTGCATGAATTACAGCTCCCCTCATGATAGCGGACCAACTAGCGCAAGCATAATAGTTTAGCTGTAGTTATGAAGAACAACTAAAATTCATAATTGGAATACCATGGTCAACAAAGCGCTTTACAGGCAATCTTCGATGTATTGGTGCTTCACTTACGATTCCGATGGGTTGACTACCACAAGAGGTGGGCTCTGTTGTCGTGCCCACTCAACCAAGCGTTGATATAGGTACTGCGATTCACCAAATCCGTCAACTAAAAAGAGGGTCTGCATATAAATAAATAATTAATTATATTTATGAACATATGTACGGGGAGCACTGGTTTCAAGCATGCCGAAAGTTTATTTTCCCCACAAGTCGCTCTCACGATTTTAACCTGGCTTTCCACAAGTTTTATTGTTTCATCCACCACAGGATCGAATTAATTCTTCAAATCTTGTCTGCATTCTCCGGAATTTTGTTAGCACGCTTTGCGTTAGGAATTGTTAGGTGACTTAATAATGCAATTAGCAATTAGCAATACACACAAGGTAAATTCAAGCTCATTGTCCATAATTCCTACGCTTCCGTCATCTTCAACGTGGACTGGAAGCTCCAGAAACCAAATATCATTGCTTGTCTGGCCCAGACTCTTTTTAATGTTATCAAATGACTTCATTAAAGAACTGCCCTTCCCAATATGTTTTTGTGTCCACACGTTTTCATCATCGAAATATGGCCCGATCTTTCGCCTTAAGTGCTTCCGGAAAGCTTCGTCGATATATGAGAAACCGCATTACGCACCAGTACCGACTGCTGACTCTCTCAATTTAAGTTTCGGATACGCTTCTTCGACTTCATAACTGATCGAGTCTACAGTCCCACCACCTGCATCGCAGATGACGAAATTCTCCCCTCTTGGAAGACTGAAGGGAGACAATTGTGGATCTGAGATACGGCTGAAATTCTGTTCTCCCATGGTGTGGAGCACATACATTGCTGCTGCTTCGGGCTCAGAGACCAAGGTTAGAGTATCCATAGAGCGACTGCAAAATCCCGCCATCTTCGCCGCGTATCGAGTAGCCTCTTGTGCCTTGTGGCCCCATATCGCTGGTATCGTGAACACAAATTCTATGGATGTGATGTCTAAGGTGTCCGGAAGGCGTTTACGAAGTACCCTATGCGTTAAGTCTCTGTACAACAAACGAAGATAATCGGTGGGGACATCTATGGCGGTTTTTCCTACTGGAAGGTCAATGGAACTTCCAAGACTCAATCTTCCATAACGATCCGATAGTGAAGTAATTGGATCTGTATAAACAGCCTCTTCGACGGTAGGGTCTAGTAATAGCTTGAACCTATTATAGATTGTATTTGAGTTATTTGTGAGGCGACGCTCACTGGCAACTGAGGCTTCAGCGCCCCATAAAGGATCTTTTCCCTCAGTATCAGTATAGCGGATCTCGGTGGGTGTTTTAGGTGCTATTCCGTTACTAACCCATGTGGTAACCACGTCGCTGTCTTTGAGGCCATTTTGAGTGGAGTGACAGAATGCTACCCCCAAAATGTGAAACGAGACTCAGTTAACAGATTTTTAAACACACGGAGGCCAAACGTGTTTAGGATGAGTAACTGGCAGTCTCCACGGAATCGATCAATGTACTGACCAGAGTAGGTTGTTCCAAAATCCACCGCTACAATTAATTTTTCGCGTTCCATTTGGTTCAAAGTTATCCGGATTCTAGATTCTTCAAATTATATTTTCTCGAGCCCCCCCAGAAATTTAAAAAAGCTTAGAGGAAAGGTGCAATTCAAACTTGAAGAATAACATTCAAAGGGTTATAAGTAATACAATCAGTGTAATTATATTGTCTGAATATACTGTACGTTGCATTTTGATAGTCGTGATTGCGCGACTGAACGCATTTAAGGAGGTATAATGCAGATCATTGTTTGTTACAAAAAACAACTATGGCTATTGACCTCATCTAGCTGCATCTTTAAATTCATATATTTATGTTTCTTTTAACGTGCGTGAAAATCTTTCATCGGGTATTGTAAATATCATCTGTACGTAAGCTCAAGTAAGTTCAAAAATCCTAGCTGTGGATGCAGCGGGTTGCTCACCTAGTAAAAGTAACATTCTTTTTGCAAAAGACCTCTAGATCTAGTAGCTGACAATTTTCGTTACCTAGTTCGCATATATGGTAGTTTTTATCCAATTTACTTTTCGCATGTTGAATACATTTAATAATACATGCTTAAATTTTCATAAATAGCCATAATTCTCAGGATACGTGTGCTTTGATAGAGAAAAGATCTTGAAAGCTTCACAAGACCCTATAGTGTGGCGATTTCCTGATCTCGAGACCTCGAGGCATAGATGCATCGGGCATCGAGCTATTCAGCTGCAACATATAAAATACCACACATAATTCCGAACTCGCTTCACCGTATCGCCTCAGCAACCGACAGGTAAATGAGCTCCGAAAAAGAACGCTGATGAACTTCTTCATAATTTCCACAACTCGAACCTCCTTGAGCTACCAAGTTTCCTTTCTTGCCTTCTTACAAGGTCTCGAGGGTGGATTTTGAATATCTCCATGCGTGCATGGTTTCCCGGACTGTAGTCAGCGTGCAATCTTGATATTGTCCAGACCGATATCTCACTGTTTGATTGTCATTGGCTTGGCAGGCGAATTCAAAAATTCGACGTCAATCTGCTCAGGAAATAAAACGCTTTTTCGCAGGGCCGATAGCTGATTTATCACGCAGAAACAAAAATATTTCCAGAAACCTGACACTAGTTGATTCGACCAAGATTTTTTAAAATACCTTTAGAACTAAAGATAGTCGTTGGCGGGCAAGCAACTCGTTGAAACCATTGGCGACAGAATTCTCGGTTACTGTGGCAAACGATATTGTACTACGGCCGACGACATGAACATGTTGGCCGCATTAGCAGCCCTATCTCACGGATTGATTATCGTCCCACTCCAATCTTTGATGATTGCCGTAGGATGGACCTAACGTTAAGCGGCTTAGTAGACAATCTAAAAGTCAATTCCAGACGACTTGGAGTTGCTTCGATCTGGCCGAAATCCCTCGCAGCCCACCCACTAGCTAACAAATAGAGCTGCGAGATGCTGACGACAGAACGTGAAGACCACACCAGCCACGACACATAGGGTTCTCTGGTATATTTCGTCGAAGCAAAACTGATCGCTGCTTCAGGCCTTAACGTTTGCAGAGTCTTCTTCCTGTCCTCTGGATGTTAGAAGGCCAAGCTTGACAACAAGAAAGCTGGTTGCGAAAGAAAAAGTAATGCCAGCTATGCAATAAGGTTTACCCCTGAGGCTGGAAAGGCTCCGTGATTAGCGGCCCCACAGACCCGCGAAACAAACCGAGCAGTGGCCTGGGCAAGACGACAGATTTCTCTTGGCGAACAGGGTTATGAAATTGGCAGGCCAGCCAGTCTGACATCGCTATTTTGGGCAGCCGTAGCCTTGTCCGCGAACATGAGATTTCTGATGATTGCCACTCTCCGACCGGTATGGAGGATGAGAAGAAGGAGGTCGACCGTGGAGACGATCCAATTTCTGTCCAAAATGCCATCCGCACTCTTTCTAAATTTTTTTAACTCCTGGCCTTCTCCTGGGTCCGGATATTGTGTGGTGTTCTTTTTTTAACCGGGGCAGTCGCTGCTCCAACTTTCTGCTTGCAAACACTCAATCCTTCTCCTTCTGCCAATTGTCGAACCTGGTCTCAAGATTCCAATCAAAAACTCCTGTCTATGGAGACTTCGTCGAGTCCGGTCCTCCAGTTCTCTCTCTCCTAACCCGCAGCGAAGTTTCAGTTATTAAATTTTGTCATTCGTTCACTTTTATCCGACCGCTTTTCTTTCATTATCGACGTTGAAATAAGCCTGCAATCAGCCTGCAATCCCCGGTCGGCAAAAATAAGATCCCGGCAGCGGTCCACTCGACACGATGTTTGGAACGCTCCGACGGACCCGCGTGGTCCTCTTGGTGGTTTTTTTCGTCGCGGGTTCGACACTGTATATGCTATTCGACTACCCGTCGGAACCATCACTTCACGCATTTTTTCCACCGAGCGGTATACAACTAGACTCGAAGGAGCTCAGATATCGGACAGATGCGATCAAGGAGGCGTATATGCATTCGTGGAACGGGTACATGAAATATGCTTACCCAACAGATGAGCTCATGCCAATGTCCAAAAAAGGCGGCAATTCAATGTACGACACTTATATTTTTGCAAGAAAGTAACCTCCGAATACCGTTATGCTAAAGAATTGGTTTTCATAATATAGGAGCGGTTGGGGGGCCAGTATAATCGACGGTCTCGGAACGGCGACATTGATGGAACTACACTCAGTTGTCGAAACGCAGCTTAAGTTTATCGCAAAGGTGGACTACACCAAGAACGACAATGTTATCAGTTTATTCGAAACAACGATTCGGTATCTGGGTGGCATGCTGTCGGCGTTCGATTTGCTGTCGGGGCCGTATGCCGAGTCTTTTAAGGCTAGGAAAGGAGAACAGGTAGCCTTACAATTATATCCCCGCCCATTGTTAGCTGTCGTAAGGTGGAATGTGCTAACAAAAGTGTTTCTCTAGCATTACGAACTCGTAAACGAACTCGTCAACCAATCGGTAAAGTTGGCCGATGCAATGAAATTCGCATTCAATTCCACTACCGGTATCCCGGCTGGTTACTTCAGACTATCCGATACAAGCATCAACACCAACGACGTAAACATCATCGCCGGTATCGGCACTCTAGTACTAGAGTGGACTCGGTTGTCGGATATCACAGGTGATCCGCAGTATGCCCAATTGGCGCAGAAAGCTCAAGAGTACCTCCTCGTCGTGCAGAACCCTGAAGTCGGCGAGCCATTCCCTGGCTTACTCGGAACACACGTCCGGCTCAACGATGGCAAGTTTCAAGATAGCTTTGGCGGTTGGGGAGCTCTCAGTGATAGTTACTACGAATATCTCATCAAGATGTTTGTGTATGACAAGCGCCGCTTCTTCCGCTATAAGGAGAGGTATATGATTCTCAGCCCGCAATTTGAAGCCCTCGAGGAATCTCTTACTAACAGATCGTGAAAATAGATGGATACAAGCTGCTGAATCAACAATCAAGTACCTAGCGTCCAGCCCGGCATCCCGTACAGATCTCGTCTACGTTGCCGAATATAGCAATCATAATCAAATCTCCTTCAGGGGCTCGCATCTCGCTTGTTTCATCGGTGGTAATTTCCTCCTCGGCGGTCAGGTCCTTAAAAACACAAAATACAATGTCTTTGGTCTTCGCCTCGTTGACGGATGTCATAACACATATTCCAGCACCCCCTCGGGTCTTGGCCCCGAAAACTTTGCTTGGGATGAGAGTCTCGTCCCGGCTGGTCAAAAAGAATTCTTCGCCAAGAATGGATTCTACTATTCCGGAAGTATCGATTACCGACTTCGACCCGAAGTCATCGAAAGTTATTACCATGCTTACATAGTGACAAGAGATAATAAGTACCGAGAATGGGCTTGGGATGCGTTCAAAGCCATCAACAGCACGTGCAGAACATCGACCGGATTTACAACTGTATCTGATGTTTCGCAGGCAGATGGTGGCAAAAAAGCCGATAAGCAAGAGAGCTTTTGGTTTGCCGAGGTGCTGAAGTATCTTTTCTTGATATTCAATGAGGAAGGCGTCCAAGGTAGTGAGAGGATTGGATTTGTGAGAGGCAGCAAGCAGAAATGGGTAATAACGACGGAAGCTCATCCGTTCAGAGTACAAGACTAATAGAGATGGAATATCCCTTTCTTTTCTTTTGTTCCTTCGCAGGTGCATTATGTTTAAATTTGGACGGTACTGGATTAGAAAAGTATAAATTGGGAACTTTTGGAATATTTTAGTGACTCAGGTTATTTCATCTTGAGCATATATACATATAGGTTGGCTCGGGTATATGGGTTTCCGGCGTTGTAGGATAATTTTATTGTTTAGTCCTTAATCTATATGTACACCTATTATATATATTACTACACAGTCATGCTCCCACTACCATCATCAATTGTGCAGGTACGCATGTGCAGTTACGAAACTGCTATCGGTATAAATCTGATTTCTGGGGCTTGCTGCCCTTCGCTCTCGTCTACGAGTCCGAAATCAAAAATGGAGACACCACTGTCAGTCGCGGGACTGCATGGACCAAGCCATGACTTTTGATTCTGAGGGGCTTGAGAGAGCTGGTATTCTTTTTGACCTGGAAAACAGGGCACTCCATCAATCCTGCTTAAGTCATCAGGACTCCCGTTCATATACCACATCAATGGACTTTCCTCCCTATACTCACATTGGCGCCGGTAAACCTTGTGCGACAAGTAACTTCGGCTGTACCCAAATTTTGCCCTGCCACCATCTATTCTCTGCCTTATCCCACTCTTCCCTCAACAGCGTTGGTGTTATAACTGCGATAACGTGATTCGGCCCCGATTTATCCAGTCCCTCCGGATTGATAAATATACTCTCATCTTTGATATCCATAAATTCTCCGCCATCTTGCACCGGGGTGCGTAAATGCCAGATCGGGCCCTGCTGCTTAAACGCCAGCGGCTTCATATGCCATTCCACTGATAATCTGAAGTTCGCAAGAACCAGCTCTGTCACCATTTCCTTCAATTCGTCACTTTCAGCAGGTGGAAGAGGCATGTTAACCGCTTCTCGCAGAATCTTCACGGTTTCTACCAATGCGCTGACGATATCTTTCGTATGTGTCGAGTCTTCTATCGGTTTTATTTCGGGGATCTCGGCTTGGTATGTGTACCGCGGATTCGAGCGGTCTGGGTACACCATCTTATGCATCATTTGAAGGGTTAATGCCATCCACTCTGCCGCGTCGCGTGTACCCGGCCCCAACGACATGCAGTGGTAGTAGAAGGTACCCAAGTGGGAAGCTAGGCCTCCTTCGGCCTGTAAAGCTGGGCAGTGGCACATCTTGTTGGCTAGAGTGTTAGATAGGATTCCCTCGAGGAAGAGAGCACAGGTCATTTCTGGGTGGTGGACGACTTCCAGCCATGTTTCTGAAGCGCAAGGTAGTTTTATGAACGGGGGAAAGTATTTTTTGGATTTGGTTAGGTTTTCGGTGCGGGTTGATATTCGTGTTGAGAGGACCTGCCAGGAGATGTTTGGGGGGAAGAATTTGGTTGAGATAGCTTGGATTGGGAGGTGAAAGGTTTCGAAGAGGGTTTCCGGGGCGAAGGAGTCAAGTTCGGCGAGGTAGTCGTCGTTGATGTCCCATCTAGCTTTTGTTTTTAGGTGTTTTTCGTGTTCGAGTTCCCACACGAGTGCTTCTATTATATCATCGCGGTCATCGGCTGGGGCGTCTACGTATTTACTGGTATTCGTCGCTGGAGTTTTGGTTTGAGTCGTGTCGGAGCTGGCGGTTTGAGATGGCGGCGTAGTCTTAGCACTACGAATAGGGAATCTCATTGGAGGCACTGCCTTAACTTCTTTGGATGTGTCACTGAGTGGAGGTGAAGGGGGTCGCCTCGAGGGTGGTACCGCTTCTGAATATAAGCTACGAAATACGGAAAGTTTGAAAGGTCGAGGGGCCAACGACGGTCCGCTGGCATTATTGGTAGAGGTTGAAGGACGAGGCCAATCCACTCTGGCAGAAAGTTTAGGCTCGCTAGATTCGAGTGTGTTATTTCTATCTGCTCTTTTGCCTCTACCGCGACCTCTGAAGCCCCCTCTAGATCTTTTTATCGAGGATGTTGGCTCTGTTGTTTCTTGTGTCTCGCCGGATGTGGCATCTTGGTTGTTCGGTCGAGTGTTCCTCAGCAGGGCTAGATGTAAACCTTCCATTACAAATTTTAGTATTAATATATATCCTTTTCTATATTGGATCTCGTAGATTTAGATTTTTGCCGAGCTGATCGAGTATACAGCCATAGAGCTCTCGTAATATTTTGATATTCGACGAAATGAATGAATCTTGAAGTCTGAGCTGAGGGCGGCATCAACTTTTTATACATCTCAAAATCCAATTTCCCAAAGCGCTTGCATCGGTGGCGTAACTTTCAGGCCGGCCTCCTCGGTTCGAAATTAATTAGTCATGAGTGACCAGCTTGCACTCCAGAAGCGCAGAAGATTCATTAGGCAGCGTGACCTGGTTAACTGGCAAGGCTGGAACCTTCAGGCTGGGTCGCTGCCTTTGCGCGGTCGCTAGGAGTCAGTGGCTATGCAGCGGGTCAAGACGACCAAACGGGCTTGAAAGCGCCTGCAATTTTAAAGATTCCGCAGCTCCTGTGGGAATCCAACGGTGCCATCGTCTCGGAAAAGTTCATCCGGACGTTTCTCAGTTGGAATCTACATGTAGCCTTGTTTCAGGGGTGCGAAAGGCGGATGGTTTTTGGCGAGAGTTCTATCGCTGGCTAGCTTCAAATCTTACAAATTTAACAATGTCCACATTTGTCGGTCTGGTCCTGGGATCTTTGTGCGACCTGAATCGTAACATTTTACGTTGCGGATGCCAAGCTTCGTGAATGCGTGATGAATTGGCAAGAACATGAGCATTTTTGCTGTTTTGGCCTAAACCTTGAGGATCTCCGAACCCCGCAAGAACTCAAAACCCAAACCTGAAAACTTTACGATCGATCGAGCCTTCTGCAGCTTCAGATCTGTACCTGGCGGTCGACGATGATCTTATAATTCTTTAGCTCGTCAAAATTTTTAGCTTGTCACTAACGCTAACACACTATTTCCAAATCGGTTAGCAAGATGTTGAAGAGAAAACATTCCAACTCTAGTCCTTCTCCTGACTCTAAGCGAGTCGAATGCGACCCTGCGACCTCTCATGATAACCCACTTGTTGGAGAGTACACAGTTGGTTGGATATGTGCGTTGCAGGTAGAGTATGAAACTGCCTGTGAAATGCTAGACGACGAGTTCGAAGACCCAGAAGATAGCTCAGCGGTGGACGAAAATACCTATAAGTTCGGCTGCATTAATGGCCACTATGTAGTTGTGGCGTGTTTACCGCTCGGCCAATATGGAACCAACTCAGCAGCCTGTGTCGCTAGGGATATGGCTCGATCATTCCCAAACCTACGGTTTGCCTTAATGGTGGGCATCGGAGGAGGCGCTCCAGGCGTCGGAAGGGATATTCGACTTGGCGATGTCGTTGTCAGTAAACCGAGCGACCAGTTCGGTGGTGTGGTGCAATACGATTTGGGAAAGCAACAGGCGGATTTCTTTAAACGAACTGGTCAACTAAACTCTCCCCCAAGAGTGTTACTTGGAGTGCTTTCGGAAATACAACGGCGCTATAACAGCCCAAAAATTTCTGACGGAATGGCCAGTCACCTTAATCGCATGGATGGCTGGCCGGGCTATGAGCGTCCTACCGAAGACCTTTTACATTGTGTCAACTTCCAAGATCATGGTAAGTCGGGTTGTGACCATTGCGGAGTGGGCGGAATAGTACCGCGCCGAGAGCGTGCTACTCATCGTGCAGCTGCTGTTCATTATGGAACAATCGCCTCTGGCAATTCCGTCATCAAAGACGCTCGGACCCGGGATAAGCTCGCCGATGAGCATGGTATACTATGCTTTGAAATGGAGGCCGCCGGTCTGATGAACAATGTTCCGTGCCTTGTTATACGAGGAATTTGCGACTATTCAGATTCCCAAAAGAACGACAATTGGCATAAATACGCAGCACTAACAGGTGCGGCATATGCGAGGGAACTGCTTTGCGTTCTGAAGCCCAGGAAAGTAGATTCCATACCTTTGTGGGCTGAGAGAATAGACGCTGGATTAAGTGACCGTATGTACACAAATCTCCGAGGCCTTGCTCCAAGGTTCCCATGTCTGGGTGGCGAATTTACCACCCTTTTACTAAGAACATCGCTAAATGATCATTTGGTATAGTCATGGGAAAGGTGGTTGATATCAAAGATACAACTGAGAGCCTAAAGCTTGATAGCCAGTATAATAAAATTAAGAACTGGCTTTCTCCACCCGATCCCTCGACCAATTTTACTAAAGCGCGTAGTAAATGGTATGAAGGTACCTGTTCTTGGTTTCTCGAAAGTAATCAATTTAGCGAGTGGAAATCTGGATCTCGCCAACATCTTTGGCTGCACGGAATTCCGGGATGTGGGAAAACGATCCTCAGTGCCGCGATAATCCACCATCTACAAGTGCAAGCTCAGAGAAACTCTTCACACGCTATCTTGAATTTCTTCTTTGACTTTAACGATACCGAAAAACAGAAGGCAGAAAACATGATCCGCGCCTTTGCTCTGCAACTATACCCATACGAACCTTCTCGAAAAGTACTTGAGAAATTATTCTCAACATGCAAGAACGGAGCCGAGCAGCCTAGTTCCCAATCGCTTCTGGATTGTTTACACAAAATATTTAGCTCTCTAAATCGAGTTTGCATTATTGTTGATGCTCTAGATGAATGTACTACCAGAAAGGATCTCTTCAACCTCATGAAAGTGATTGCGAGCCTTGAGACGAAGACAGTTTCCTTCATGCTCACAAGTCGGGATGAGCCAGATATCAAACAAGCGTTAAAATCATGGATTTGTGGAACTGATTTCATTCCGATCCAAGAAAACTGTGTCGACAGGGACATTTGCCTATATGTCCGCGGAATACTTGCCAAAGGGGGTGAACTTCATCAACGATGGAGAACCGACCCTTCTATCCTCGAAGAGATTGAGACGGGAATTATGAAAAAAGCGAACGGAATGTAAGCTGCCGCCAAAGCCTTATAACAAAGCGACTTTTTTATTTACGTTTAAAAAAATTATAGGTTCAGATTGGCTGCATGTCAAATTGAGAGCCTAGAAGGCTGTCTCAATTTAGGCGACCTTCGGATTACACTTGCTACATTACCAACAACTCTATACGAGACATATTCTCGGATTTTAGCAAATATTTCGAGATATAAAAAAGAAGCAATCTGCATCCTGCAATTTTTAACATATTCCGAGCGTCCGTTGACTCTCGGCGAAGCTGTTGATGCAATTGCTGTTCATCTGGATCAGAATCCTGTCTTTCGACCTGAGTTTAGGATGCAGGTATCAGAGGAGATCACAATGATCTGCCCGAGTTTAATCTCTCTAGTGAGCCTGGAGACTGAAGACAAGACCACAACAGGACTTCAATTGGCTCACTTTTCTGTGAAAGAATATCTACTCTCTAGCGAGGTTGAACCTGGCTTCAAAAACGCAATGAGAGAAGTCGACGCCAGGGCATTTATCACCAAAACCTGCTTGGCATATCTAGGGCACTTGAGTCATATCGATCGAAAGGCTCCGTACGAAATCAAAATAGCATTTCCTCTCACGGTATACTCTGCGGAGTATTGGATGGAGCACGCGAAGCACGCCGAGACTCGGGTCTTAGATAGCATCTTAGCATTCTTTGCAGGTCAAAAGCAGGTGTATATATTATGGGAGAGACTCTTGGAGCCCCTGTACTACGAGAATTCTAAGGACCCATCAACGACTAGAAATGCGCTGCCTCCATTATATTATGCATCTTTAGGAGGCCTGAAGAATACGGTACAAACGCTACTCGATACAGGGGCAGATCTCAACATATGGCATGGCCTTCGTCGAAGCATTCTTTGGGCTGCTACGTATAATGGAGATGAAGTAATAGTAGAAAAGCTCCTAAACAAAGGAGCAGATATTGACACGGATGTTTTGGAAACCGCTTGCACAGCAGGCCATGAAAAGATCGTACAAATGCTGCTGGATAAAGGGGCGGATACTAATGGCCATGCTCTCTGGGTGGCCTCCCAGGGGGGTTATGAGGGGATCGTGCAAATGCTGCTAGATAAAGGGGCGGATGCTAGTGGCGATGCTCTCTGGGTAGCCTTCAAGGAGGGTTATGAGGGGATCGTGCAAATGCTGCTGGATAAAGGGGCGGATGCTAATGGCCATGCTCTCTGGATGGCCTCCCAGGGGGGTTATGAGGGGATCGTGCAAATGCTGCTAGATAAAGGGGCGGATGCTAGTGGCGATGAGTGGCCAGGCTCTCTTTACTGCTTGCAGAGAAGGCCATGAAAGGATCGTACAAATGCTGCTAGATAGGGGTGCGGATGCCAGTAGTTATGCTCTTGATGTTGCTTCCTGGCTAGGTCATAAGGATATTGTACAAATACTGCTAGATAAAGGAGCAGAGGCTCTTAGTGGCAGTGCTCTCCAGATTGCTTGCTTCGAAGGAGATGAGAAGAGTGTACAAATACTTCTAGATAAAGGAGTAAATGTCAATGCGGAAGGTGGCTTTTATGGTACTGCTCTCCAGGTTGCTTCCAGGAATGGTTATGAGAAGATTGTACAAATGCTACTAGACAAAGGAGCAGATGTCAATACAGCTCTCAATATTGCTTTCAGCAGTGATCATGAGAGAATTATACAGATACTGCTAGAGAAAGGGGCATATGCTAATGATTATCACTTTCCTACTGCCTGCAAGAAAGGCTATGAGAGAATTGTGCAGATACTGCTGGACAGAGGAAAAAACGTTAACCAACGACTAGATGGCCTTGATGAGACTGCTCTGTCGATTGCTTGCAAAAACGGTCAAGAAAAAGTTGTCAAGATACTGCTAGACAGAGGGGCAGATGTTAACCTACAGGATAAATTTGATAGGGGTGCTCTTTGGAATGCTTCCGAAAGAGGCTATGAAAAAATTGTTGGCATGCTGATAGATAACGGAGCAGATGTTAACACGAAGTATAGATGTGGCGAGACTATTCTTGGAATCGCTCTCAGTAAGGGCCACCATGGAATTGTACAGATACTGGTAGACAAAGGAGCAGATATTAACAAAGGAAATCTGTTTAATGGTTATACTACCCGGGTTACTTGTAAAAAAAGCTATAAGAAGATGATCCAAGTTATGCTGGATAAAGCAACATATGTCGACAGCGACTTTCTTAGGACTATTTTCCAGCATGACGACTATGAAAGGATAGCGCAAATGATACTGGATAAAAGACCAAATCTTGGGGGCGAGCTTCTTATGGCCGCTTGCCAGAACGGTAACGAGAGGATGGTAAATTTGTTGTTGGAAAAGGGGATAGATGCAAGCAGTGGTGTTCTTAGAGCAGCTGCTCGTCAAGGCTATAAGAGAGTTGTTCAAATATTACTGGATAAAGGTGCGGAGATCGATGCCGGAGATGGAGAAAATGCCAGCATCTTGCAAATCGCTTCGTGGGAGGGCTTTACATGTCTCGTCGGTTTTCTTCTCGACAGAGGAGCCGATATCAATGCCCAAAGTAAAAAGTATGGTAACGCACTACAAGCTGCTTCGGCAAGAGGGTATAAAGACATTGTTATCTTGCTTCTTAATAAAGAAGCTGATGTTAATGCCCGAGGTGGAGAGTTTGGCAATGCATTACAAGTTGCTTCGGCATACGGTCACAAAGATATTGTCATCTTACTCCTTGAGAGAGGAGCCGATATCTACGCCCAAGGCGGAAAATATTGTGACGCTTTAGAAGCTGCTTTGGCGAATGGCTTTAAGCATCTCGTTGAAGTACTCGAAAGCTGGAGATCTCGAGAGGTTGAGGATACATTTATTTCGAATTACATTTGATCGAGTATAATCAAAATCGAAGTATGGGTTCAATGTTCAATGATCCGATATATAGTAATATTACTTTTTTATTTTACTTTTTATTTTTTTTATATTTTTATCCTCTATTTTAATTCATGTTCAGATATTTCTTTTATGCTTGGACCCACGGCACCTGGCTTGCGAGACAACTTGGACCCTAAATCTAGAACCAATAGTTGCGCGTAAGCCCTGAATACTCGTTATTTTCTTACTAATTTAAACGGAGGTCCGTTTGCTAGGAACAAGGAGAAATGTTATCTTAAAAGACGACTGGAGTAGACATTCGCCTGAATGCCGGCCATGCAGCTAGCTAGAGGGAAATGCTTAACTTCAGTTACCCATATCGATTTATACGGGAGAGCTTGAGAGAGTGTGCAACCCAGTGTTGAAGGAAAGATATATCGGGGTAAGAAGGGGGAAGGGGGAAGATGAGATTTAATTTGACATTGTCGAGCGGGGGTTGACTCGAGATGTTGATATAAAGGAGGACATGTTACCCCAGGTAATTTATTGGTATAAAATACTGATTTATAGAAGAGTATTTGATCGAGGAGAATACTCAAGACGCGAATCTCGAATCGCTATAGCGCTATTGCTTTGTTTACAGGCCCAAGTATTTACATTTTAATCATCATCAGGTGAGATTTACCTGCGGCTTCTTCCGCGTCAAATCGCGTCAGCCAGCGGCATTCTCCAAAACTCAAAACCAAGAACTTGGGACCAAAATCCGAAACGGTGGCGCGGGTTCGTTCGCGCCCCTTGAACTTCCGCGAATTCCGTCCTGTTCGCTAAAAGCGATAAATTTTGCTCCGGGGCACTTGATACGGCCATGGGGTCTAATTCATGAAGGTTAGCTCTGGCTCTTCTTAAAATAGAACACCTGGGAAGAACAAATCTGACAAATTGATACCAGCCGCAATGTGTTAATCAGAGAAAATACTATTAGATTCTCTTATAGAGGAATTGCACCGAGAGGAGTCTAAAATTGTGGCGGGGCATAAGATGATAGCAGTTGCTAAAATACTACTCGGCGAATTTACAGAAGTATTGGTTTCAGAATGATATTGTTTTGTTGCTCGAGTGCCGTATCAAACTTTAGGATCTTTTCGAGGGGGTGACATAACTTCAGTGAAGTCGACGAAAAACTTTTAAAAGAGGCAGATCTTGTCATATGCACCGCTGACATGGTGCTAACTGAAAGTCTGAATAATTCATTCCGACGGAAGAGTCTTCCACTCTATCTAAACACTCTATCTAACAGTGGAACAATACTCCTGTGGTCAGACCAACCATGTCATTATAACCAGTAAGGGGCTTCACATACACCAGGCCAGTCGATAGGTGCTCACCAAGCCTCTAGCGGCAGTCTGAATGAGCATTATTTGAATATAGGCCTTAGACCTGGGAGTTTTCTTCGTCACAGAGTGATATATTCATTTAAACACATTTTAACGGAGCTGCTGACAAAAGCGAGCAGTGATCGACAGATTGCGGTGATTACGATATAGTTATTGTAGTCACGTGATACTTATTTACCGGCTACATGTTCACAAACCAGTTGCTAAACCAACCTTATTTTGAGAGACTTAAAGAACCGTGATAATCAACTCAAAGCTACAGAATATCATATTATTGAGCGTAAATCTATTTACTAGCTATTTTCATGCACCTCCAGAAGCAAAAGGACTCATTTAACACCAACACCTTGGAACCTCATCGCATTCAAACTATACATAGTTGCATTATATAATTTGCAACGTTTAGTTTCAAGACTGTTCAACTACTCACAAAGCACACTATCAGACAGACAACCACGAAGGCTCAAACCCGACATCCTTTCTCTCTTCTTCCTCCGCAGCAATTCACAATGAGCAATAACTCTGGGTTATTGCCCCCTATCGCTCCAAGCGACATAATCATTGATACAAACCCAAAGTTTGAGGTTCCAACCTCAGATCGGGAGGATCTGGTTCTCTTTTGTCGACCGCCGCCACCTAGCGCCTATGTCCAAGGGCCCGGAACTGGGAAGCCTGGCCTTTTACCACCGTAAATTGTTCCATCATTGGAGCATCAAATGGCGCACCGAATCGTTCTATTCCGCGCGGCCCTCCGTCTAGACCTGAACAAGGATCAAACGAAAATACTCCTGCAGTGATGAAGAACTTAGAGACTACAGGCTCAGCTGGTAGATATTATCAGGACGGAAAGGTAATATCTTTAGAGGACTTCGATCGATCCAAAGGACCATGTGGGGAGAGCTTCCGGTTAGTAACACAGCCAGGAACTGCAGAGTCGGTATATATCGATCAATAGTATTTTACTAACCACAAACAACAACTGAAGGGCGCAAGGCAAAAATCACTCCCTTCACAACCTATCAATATTTGCTTAGCCGCGGTAACTTGGTAAATCCGAGGTCGTATGATATCAAGTCACTTATCTTGACTCAATCATCTATTCTTACACTTTCGAAAACAGCCCCATAGGTTATTCGGTTCACGAGAAAGTCATTCGTCTACCAAGTTATCATTATTATATTTCAACAAGCGAATCATGAGTTCATCAACTGCGGGTTCCAAAACCCCAGTAGCGTTGAAGCCCCAAGGCAATCTTATCAAACCACTTTATTCATCATTTAATTATCATCTAGTTGATCTCTAAAGACATTTTCTCAACTTTCTAAGCACTTCCCATACAAGATAAACAATTTTTACCATCTTAGATAGACCAAGTCAGACCTTGCAACTCGCATATCCATCTTTCATAAAAATGCCCAAAAATTGTTTGAACGTTCCAATACAAGCTTATTAGCGCAAGGCTAGAGTCAGAGCAGTCACAAAATGTATAATCGTGGTTGACAGCAAGATTATGAAAAAAAAGATCTCGAGTTTGCGAGGCTGAGGACATATGGGTAGCTCCCGAAAGCTGGAGTTGTAAATCTAAACATGGTGCAAACATTTTCTAACATATATTAGATTTGCAAGTTTGAGGTTGCGAAGGTCAGTTGTTTGTACGATTTATAATCAGCTCGAGCAAAACGGTCTCGCAACACGGGGTTGGTGTGGGATTTTAAATTGCATGATGATAGAAAGCTTGCCATTAGATGAGGATAATTCGCCTTGGTGATCGAGAGATGGGATAGTTTGAGCGTGTAAAGCAATGAAACCGACGGCATCGACTGCAATTATTTGTATCCGAATTGTGTGGTTCAACATTTGGTTATTAGCGGAATGTTCTTCAGTCTATTTTTATCCATCAAATCGCCAAAAATCCCTCTTCAACAAAAAGACTGGAGTGCTCAAGCATGAGATTCGAAGATATCTACATGGAAAACTTTGCAACATCAGGGTGAAATGGGCCTGCATTGCCTCGAATACCATAATAATGTTAATGTATAGGACGAATTCACCTGTTATTTGACTAAGCATCCAAAGTCTATATAAGAAGGCAGACCCCGACATTCAAACCACACATTTCAACTTCACAAAACACTGTTCTACAAAGCAAACTCTTAGAAATACTCAATATTCAGTCCATAGAGTTCTCGTATTCTATGCCCATTTATAAACCTATCCATAACAATATCATCGACAACACCAGCAAAATGTCATCCTCTTCTTCAAGATCCACACCCTCTGCCAAGGCCAACGGCAAGGCTAACAAATCTGAAAACGCAGAGAACAGTCCACACGATGAGATAGTCCGCCTACGAAAACTCCTAAAGACCAAGAACAGGGAGATCAAAAGTCTTTCTGACGAAGTCGACGAGTGGTGTGAGGTGATCAGAGATTTGGATGAAGAAATCGTGCAGTTGAAGGATTACAACCATTCGAAGGAAGATCAATTCAGGGTTCTGGAGAAGAAGCTTAAGAGACTGGCTCTGGAGAACAAAGAGAAGGGGGATGGGGAGCGAAAAGAAGATATGAAGCAAAAGGACGAACTCTTGAAGAAGTATGATGATAAGAACAAATTGTTGCTTTCTGCGAATGAGGCTTGGAGAGAAGGGTATGGCGAATTGATGGAAGATATTGAGGATATTGAGGCCCAAGTTTGTCGAGCACACAAGGCACTTACGAGCTTGACCAAGAGGAGAACACCACCTGCCGTGCAGGATGAAGGGAGTCAAAAGTAAAGAAAGAAAAGAGTCGAGATCGAGAAGAAGGAGAGTCAAGAACGGGGGGTGGAAGAAGCTGGAAGGCTATCAAACAAAATGAACATGTTCACGGGCTTCATACTTTTGTCATTTGAAACTGTAGAATGAAGACCATGACTTAGAAAATAGCAACTGCAATATTCGAATTCGAAGGAACCTAGAGATAGCTCGAATTCATGGATAAAGTGTAATGGCTTGAAGTTTGATCAAGTCTTTAAGCTAGCTAGAATATGCAAGTAAGTAGAAAACAAGCATCAACAAAGTTTTCAAGAAGAGAAATACCAACTTTGAATCTTAGTTCGATCGAGTCGCCAATAATATTGGTGGCGCTTTTCCAACATGTTGCACAGTTTGTCGCCAACCGTTCCGAATAGGGCAAGTTTGACGACACCTGACGTTCTTGGCAGTCCCACACTAGATCAGGAAAAAAAAACCCCCAGCATGCCAGCGAAATCAAAGTAGAAAAAAAATGAAGCGAAAAAAAAGCAGGCCAATTTTTTGGAACTTGCGCCTCTCCAATTAATTTCGATTTAGTGGAGAGTGTTCCTTTGGCTCTTGTCCGCCGCTGCCCGCCAGTCCGCCCAATAAAAGACGCCAACAACAACAACCTCCGAGGCGCAACGAATCAGGCTGTTCTCCTTCGCCCTGCGTTTTTCCCTTGCGTTTCCCTTGCCCCCCATTTTCCTTCCCTCTCAACACATCAACACCTTCATCGCCCGCCTTCAACACCGTTCGTCCGCCCATCACAACTCTTCAACACAACCCATCTCCATCCTTCCCGCTGCTGCATGCCCGTTTCGAGCTCGATATAAAAGTCAAAGCTATCGAGATATCGCTATTGGTAATAATAGTCTTCGGGCGAGTTTATTTCTCTCTCTCCTGAATTAGATGGCTCGCACCAAGATCATAAAGCCCGCCGCCGCAAAGGCTGACTCTGCCACGAATCCCCAATCCCCGGTCGAGGAGATGGAGTCGGAGCACTCGGAGTTCGAGCAGCAACAACCCAGCGCCGACGGTGAGGACGCTGCCTCTGCGGATGCTGCAACGCGTTCCAATAAACGAAAGAGTGTCACCGGCGTCAAGACTCCTCAATCCAAGAAGAAGCCAAAGAGGCCAAAAACTGGTACTCCCACCGGAGGTCTGGAGTCCCCCACGGCTCCCAAGACCAAGTACACGTCGCGAGATAACACGGTTCAAGAGATCCGTGAGATCGCAGGAAGTCTCATCAGCAGTAAGTGTTGGCCGCCCATCTCGTCCCGTCCTCTCTTCTTCTAGCACATTGTGACCATCGCGACTTCCAATCGGTTGTGGCCGGTGTTTATTTGCTGGTCAGCTGTTCCCTTTTCTGTCTGCAGTGTTTTTTTTTTTTCAAAGTGGATGCCTTCGTTCAATTGATATCCAACGTTTTCGTTTATCAAGTATACTCGTATATATTAAATGTTCATGCTAACGTATTCTCATCGCAACAGATCTCCTCGGACGAGAATTTCCTGCCGAAGCCGTCCAATTCCGCGAATCCAAATCCTCTTCTAAGGGATACTCCTGGTATGTCGATGAAGGCGAGGAATTCCCTGGCTGTTTTGAGCGAGAGGGTCCCATGCGCTGGCTCGCCCCGGAGCGAAATGGTGTTCTAAAGATGTTGAAGGAAGGGAAACTTGGTGTCGAAGCCGTCATGATGGCCGATGATGAGAATGCAGCCGAGCCACCAGCTGATGGCGTCGTCGTCCCACCGGAGGAAGCTCTCGTTTCCGTTCCCCTCGACGCCCCCCAGCCTGGCGAACCTGTCGCTCCATCGGTTCCTGATGTCAACGCTGAAGATAAAGATGCCGACAAATAGGAAGGTCAGCTCTGGTAATTTCACGCTCCGCTTCTGGAACCTATCACGACACGAACAGTCTACTTTCTCCTCCATTGTCCTTGGTTGATACGATTATTTACGGTGAAGAGTCTAAGATTACTCTTCACGTACCTGTTGTCAGCAGTTGATCGTTCGCGTTCTCAACCTATCGCTCGGTCTACATATCGCTCTCTTCCCTACTAAAAGAAGAGTCTCGAGTGACCAAATATATCTCACGCATCGTTTTTTCACCTGTATTTTTATTACTCGCAGCTCGGCAAATGCTTTTTCGGCTACCGACCGATTTCACGGTCCCTCATATTAGCCCTCATATTAGGTGACCTTTTTTGTCTTCTCTTTATTAATTCTAGGGACTTTTTCTGTCGCAACTTTCTAAATGGTGTTTAACATATCTCTTGTTTTTCATACTTTTCTTTTTATCCCCGCTGGAGTTTCTATATTTTATCTCTCTCCTATGGTCTTCGGGCTCTCTTCCCCTCCTTGTGACATCCTGTCCTGTCCTTACGTCGAAATGAAATATCCAGATCTGCTGTTCCCTTGATGCTTTGAAACACTCTGTGTTCAATAAGCAGAACTAGTATCTTAACCAAGTACCTAGTCGACACTGAATTACCATATGCTCCACTCTATCAATTTACCATCGCTGTGCCGTTGATTCTTACATGTTCGTCTGGTCAGAACACGCTAGAGAACATGCTAGCCGTGCACGCCAGAGGGCGGAAAATTTTTCAACGCAGCGTGTTGTTTATGTTTGTCACGTGTGATGTTGACGGGATTACCCTTTTCAGGGTTCCCCTGCTTTTCGAGGTTGTGAGACCCTGCTTCATGATTCCCGCATATCATATCAGCTAAATTTTATCATGGCCTCGATCGATCGTGGGAGAGTCTCCTTTATTAGAGGTATGTAAAGGCCCTTACTTAGAAAGCAGCAATTTGCTCTTCTTGAATATAATAAACCCAAGTATCTTCTTAGAGAAATATATGCGTAGTCTATATATGGGTGGTATATATCTCGTATATGAGAGGTATATTGTATTATCGGTGTTGTAAAAGTCTGAAGCCCCCACCATCATATCCTTCGAATTCTGCATGACAGCTTCGATCGCACAGAAAAGGAATACTCTATTTCAACCTCATGCCAACACTCTGCGTTAGAGACGGAATGCCAATCATGTCCTTCGCTCAACACTGGTCTCGGGGTCCTCAACACCCCGTGTTGAGGTCGGACTCGGGGTTAGGAAGCGTTGAGGCATGCTTCCTTACCTATTCCATTTTTATAGGAAGCGAATGTGCATGAGTGAACTGGTTTTACAATTATAATTTTTGAAATTAGATGCACATGTACAGGATTGATTCTATTCGCTAGTTAACTTGCTCGCGAAGGAAAAGAAGATGATTTAAAAGATGATTTAACGCCTGCGCTCATTATGCTGTTTATTTGTAATTATGCTCGATGTATGGATGTCAAGTCTGACCATCTGATATGAAAAGGCTACGAGTACCGTCTCTCCGCGCCACCAAGCTCGCTCAATCCTTCGAGACCAGCTGGTAACTCACCAACCGGTGTAGTCTGCGCATGCCCCTCTTCTACCTCTTGATACGTCGACGGTTGTTGCTGATGCAGTTGATGTTGATGCTGTATCTGCGGAGCGGGACCCCTTCTCTCAGGTGGTACATATTTCGGTGGAATAACCGCTGCCCCAGTTGCATTCCCACCAGGCGCATATGCATCTCTCATGAAACCCTCACTCTCCCCGTGATCATTGGACGTATACCCGTTATACTGCGTATTCTCAGCAAAAATCCTCTCCGCGTTCGCGCTCTTCTTATATTTCCTAGCTCTTTTACGTTCGCGGAAATAAAGCGTCGCGAATCCGATGGCGATGATGGATGGTATAGCTATTCCGACCGCCAAACCAGCGATAACCCCGCTGGATGTTTTATCTACCACTTCTGGTGTCGCTGAAGCGGTAGAACCACCGTTTCCATTGCCGCTGCCTCTCGTTCCTGACGGCGGTGTCGATGTTGTGCGGGTTCGTGCTACCGCTGCGCCGTTTATGAAAGCGATGTCGCCAATGTTGAAGGTGAAGTAGGTAGAGGAATTTGAGCAGCATGATGGATTACTACCTGTGCCGCAGCAGAAGGAACCGGTACTGTCGTCGCAGGCGAGGAGGTCTTGTCCTGATGAGCCGAAGTCTAATCGAGCACATTTATACGTTAGCACATGCACTCATAAATTCACGTCATTTCGGTGTTTTATCCCAACGATTAAGATTGTAATAGCGTGTATGGGTATAGCGTGGGCATAGGGGATGGAAATGCGTATAATACCTCTACATGGTCCTGGACAATTATCACTCTGCCACGACTGATCCGTACACGACCCTCGTTCGATAAACCCGTTCTGAAGATAACACAACCCTGTGGCGAAACAGGCTGTTTGGTTACTATTCCTGCAGCATGCGGAATGGCCTGTCGTTGAATCGTCGCAGGCGACATAGTCGGGTGCTGGATCACCGCCTGGGAAATAGCATGGTCTGTTGCTTTGGGCTGATACGAGGTGTATTAGGAGGAACAGGATCGATATTATCGGTATGCGTTGCATCATGGTGGATTTCTGTTTTAAGAACGGTGTGCAATTTGTATGGATAGCGACGTCACCGAATTTGTATTCTCGAAACACCAACTAATGCGCTGAAAACTATTTTGAGATTGGTATTTATCGTGGTATCGCGGTATCGAGTTTAGGAAATGAGTGTATATGACTGAAGCAATACTAAAAGATAGAAAAGAACCAAACTCGGAGACTATGGCGAAGGGAATTTTTTTAGTAAGCTACCTTTTAAGGAGATGGAAGGAAAGAAATAGAAAAACTATACAACTGCCGGAGAAGGGAGACCCTAGTGCTTAAACTTACGAGGTTTGAGAAAATAAGATATGATTTACGAGCCACCGGAGTCGTATGGCCTGACACACGCCAGGTACAACTGGGTTTCATTCCCTGTCAAGGCAGAACTCGTTGGCGGGGTACTTTCACAGAAGTGGAATATGGCATTATATCCTTTGTATATTGCATGCATCTAGGATCTAAACTTCAGTGAACGGCCTCCAGGAGATTGTGGGTATATGATTGTTTGGTTGATCATCGATAACAAAGGAAGCTTGGTATGGGCGGGAAGTATATTACATGGCGAATAAACTTGTAGCGTCAGTGGTTTTAGTTTTCGGAGGAAAAACAGACGGGGCGGAGCGCATGGGTACAAGATGACAAAAAACATCGAAAGGCCAATTGAATATCGGAACCGTGGGTGAGAAACGGCTTCGAATCTAGCTGCGAACTTGAGGTCCACTTTTGCCTTAGCTTAGACTTTGGTACAATATGGAATTCTTGAGATCCTGATAGTTGCTGTGGCAGTGTCTATTGTTCGGTAACTAAAATAGAGAAGAAAGCGTGACTGTGATTAGGGCTGCATGATTTTGCATATATGAGGTAAGATCTTCTTCGAAAGTATCAAGGAACCTTTGCCCCTCATCGGACTTGTCCTGGACCTTGAAAGTTGGAAGGAATCGAATCCAATCGGGTGAGGAGATCGGTTGTGAGGTTCACCGCTTGCCAAGAATAGAGCTTCGGCAGTTAAACGAGCAGGGCTTCTGGCTAGCTTTGTAGATGCTCGACACAGAGCCACACTTTAGATTTGGAATTTTTGCAGGGAAGGAGGTAGTTGGAGTTGGAGTTTACTGCCGATGTGCAATGATATTTCAGGCCTCCGACGAAACATCCGCTAGTAAATTGTGTCGTACGGCGGGGACGGTAAGAGACAGCTTCGAAAGGGGAAGGATACGGGAAGAAGCTTCTCACGACTCGGACCACGTTTTCATTGAAACCTCGGCTCGAGTTTCTCGGGATAAATACTGGAATCGCTGACTGGCGCCTTGCACTTTGAAGTTAAAATACTGATTTACGAAGCAAATATATCTGGAGCCTTTAATTGAAAAGCGTAATGAGGATTTGAAAGACTTATGGTGACGACTTCGTGCTGCGCGGCAGGTTTACGAGACAAGTGACTAGACTGTGAAAGACGTGGTGTTCAGACAACACGTGCTTTGAAGACAAGCTTAGACAGGACACCCCACATCAAGCAGTACAAAACCTCGACAAGAGGAGTTTGATAAAAGAAGCGCCGAGATGACAATATTAATTTGGTTCGGGTGTAGGCATGGTTTGCCAGTTAGGGGGGATTGGAACCTCGAAATCTTGTATCTTTCCTGAAAAACGTTTTAAAACTCTGAAAGCGTCACTTGCAAGTAGGCGCCCAGGCGCACCCAATACAGTCCGTTGTTTGAAGAATCTCTTGTTGATTTTCTCTTTATCTCCATTGCAAGTTCTTTTAGCATCTAACTTAGCTTGATCATGGCTCCTAATGTAGAGTCGTCAGTTCAATAGCCAATTCCAATGTCCCACTATATACCAATATCACACTACAAAAGGACGCAAAACCATCCTAAACTTGATTTGATCCACATTGAACTTGCAAGCAAGAGTGATTCATTCGGTTACTCGTGGCTTCGTATGGATCAAGCTGAATCACCTTTTCATCGTGCTTGAATATCGAAGGATAATACTGTTGCTGTACGCCTCGGTTTATTTGGTCTCGCTGGGGTTTTAGTTGCAATCCGGCCGCGTCATACGATTACAATCTAATATGTAACATTTTTCGAGCTTGGAGACCGAATGGAGTTTCTTGAATTTTTACTCTTCATGCGGTTCTATTCGTTTTTTCTGGCGCCAAGACTTAGTTCTCACGTTCTTAATGAAGAGCTCGTGCCCTCAATATCTAGTTAATTTTACATGGAATAGCGAGTCGCGCCGTTCAACTTGGCATTTGTTAGTAAAGTCTCATACATCATGGATTTTTAGAAGGTTGGAGGCTAAGGCGGATCTGGAGGGCCTTCCGCCGATGTGAATCGTTCAACATGGCGAAAAAGAGGGCTCCCCGTTGGTAGGTTCCACGTGTGAGCCAAGAGGTGGCGGTGTTTGGAGGGTCTCATCGATTCTATATGAAATATTAGATAGAGTTACAACCTCGGCATCAAACTAGCCGCTATATCGACCAATAAATAGCAAAAACTAGGATTGGGATTGAAGGGGTTGACTTTTCATCTTGGTGGAGGGAAAGAGATCCGGGTTTTGGTAACAAGGTCTTGACTCGTCAACTGGGACTCCCTAGTTTTACCAACTCTTTAATAATATACACACGTTGCTGCACGTGACGATCTGTCGGTAATGTATACCTGGCTTCCATCTTGGCATCAATAGGATCAAACGCCAATATCTTACGAAATTTCTCGGCTCTCTAAGTTGTGACGATGGTTCATCTGATCCGGAAATATACTTCATCCTTGACAGATTTAAATCTCCTTGGTAACCCTTGGCTGCAAACCTGCCTTCACTATTTAGAGCCTCACGGCGCAAATCCGGCTTGTTTCCAGCGTGGCAGTGATGGCATCACGCATCTATTCACCTTACCAGATTTCTTGGCTAAGACCTTGCAAGTCAGTCTTAGCTAGTTGCTGGGAATTTCGGGTCGTGGAGATATAGAGTCATGGGGATTGTAGATGCATACCGATGTAGTTATAGATTTATACTTTGTGGCCAAGCGAGATGGTAGCTCTTGGCGTCTACCTTTGAGCGTACGAACTATCGTCGTATGTCTTGCGAATCCCATATGGAGTTCTGGAATTCTTTCCGATCATGACCATATCGCGGCATCTTAGCGGTCTCGGATCCATCAAGTGGAGGCGAGCTAGTGGAAAAAACCCTCAGCTCTTCCCTGGTTCTCGTATAGAATTCTTGTTACTAAACTTGTTATAAATTTTATTAATTAATCTTGATTGATCATAAGACCAAGTTTGATTCAACCTTTTCGGGTTTGACTGATTGGTCAGCAGTCGCCTAATGAGAGGTATCGGTGTGCAATTTAAAAGGCTAGAACCTTCCCATGTTCTGACACCTTCCTCGAGACAACCGTGAAACCCTATTCTTGGCGTCGAGAAATCTCCGGCGAGGATATCCGACAGGTCGCCTCGATGTGTGTCGAGATCGAACCAATGAAGTTGCTAGGATATTGGCTAAAAGTTTCACTTGGCTAACAAATCGATTGCGCTTGTCGGAAATGAATGTGGAGGAAAAATTGCTTGCTCACCTTTGGCAAGTTGCACGGGTGACCCACCCGCGGTCCGCAAACCGTTGCCGGGCTGATATTCCGTCTCCAATGTCTAAAACCATGCTGCATTTGCATTATCGATCTATCAAGCTGCTGGTTGTTGTAAGAGGAGAACAACACCAAATTTGCAAGCTTCTTGGTCGTGGCATAGCATATCAAACTAGCCTAGGCTGGTCTCGCGGTGGCCCAAGCTTGAAAACTGGAGGTTGTATTATAAAACCCACCCAACTCCGCCCTCATAATACTGGTCTAATATAGACAGCATCCTAGCGATCAAATTTACTAGAGAGAACTGGTTCTCTTCAATATCTAGATTCAATCCCACTTCCATTTGCAACAGAAACAACGCATTTTCCGTTTCAATTTCTTCTCAGAGAAAGGGGATATTAAGGCACTTCACAATGAGATACTCTCTTGTACCCGCGGCGCTAGGCCTAGTCGCATCTGTCAATGCTCATTGTATCTTGCAAAGAGTTTCCGTCAACGGAGCTGACCAAGGTCTCTTGGTTGGTCTCCGCGCCCCATCGAACAACAACCCCGTGGGCGACGTCACCTCGGACAATATAATTTGCCAAACTCCAGGAACCACCTCCAGCACTGTTATCAATGTCAATCCTGGTGACAAGCTCGGTTTCTTATTCCAGCACGTCATTGGTGGTGCACAGGGCTCCAATGATCCCGATAACCCGATCGCATCTTCCCATAAGGGACCCATCCAAATCTACCTCGCATCAGTGTCTAATGCGGCTACCTCCTCCAAGAGCGGTCTCAAGTGGTTCAAAGTCGGCTCTGAAGGCCTTAACGGCGGTAAATGGGGTGTCGACACGATGATCTCGCAATCAGGATGGTGGTATGCCACACTACCCTCCTGCCTTGCCCCAGGCGACTATCTTGCCCGCGTCGAAATCATTGCCCTTCACAGCGCATACAACTCCGGTGGAGATCAATTCTATATCTCTTGCGCCCAACTTAGAGTCAGCGGTAGTGGATCCTGGACTGGTTCGAACTTCCTCAGCTTCCCGGGCTCGTACTCCCAAAGCGACCCCGGCATCCTCATCAACATCTACGGATCTAGCGGTCAGCCAGATAACGGTGGCAAGCCATACACTGCCCCAGGTGGTGCTGTCCAAACTTGCCCTTCAGGCGGTCAACAAACTACCATGGCGACCACCACCACCAGGGCTGTAACTACGGGAGCCGGCACTACAGCCAGAACAACAACTACCACTGGTGGCTCATCCGGTGGTGGTGCTCCACTTTACGGCCAGTGCGGTGGCCAAGGATGGACTGGTCCAACGACTTGTGCTTCTGGTACCTGCAAGGTTAACAATGCGTACTACTCGCAATGCTTGTAAACAAATTCGAACATTTCTTCGTTAGCAAATGTCGGAACACATGAAACGCCAATACCCACCTACATTCAACGAAATTTAATGAACCATGCGTTTGCTAATGCAGCTGGTAGCGGTTATATATTTTGTTAAACTTCTAAACCTATGTATATATTGATCTGCACCGAGAGGCCTTGGTCTCTTTTGATGTAGCAACTATTTATTTATTATTCTATGATCCTCTACCGCAGAATAACTTCTTGGTCTCAGAATCGGTCGAGAACCCCTCGTAAACTAGTCAGCAGTGAGCTGTGAGCCTCGTAGCAGAGTTGAAAATTGTGTGCTGCAACATTTTTTTTTAAAGCTCTCCGCACCTCGACCTTGACGACAAACGAGCTTTCTCCGTATCAAGGCTTTCCCTTCTTAAATGCCACAGCTCCTAGGATCCCCTTTCCCCTCTCTTGCTGCGGTATGCGACCGCACGAGAGCAGTGGAGTGAGAGGTCGAAAAGTGAGAAGTCATAACCGTGACGGATGCCGCATACCAAAAGGAGGCAAATCAGTAGTTTAATTGAATGGTTCATTAAAACGTCAGTGCGCAGTTGGCTCCCGAGGTGGAATGTCAGCGCGTTTCTCCCAAATATCGTTCTTCGACAACGACGCGACACAATTCAACCATCGATTCAAAACCGTCACGATGACCACCTCCGTTCTAGTATTTCCGCAAATGTTGGCGGCGTTGGAGCTGCAGGCTCAACAAGTGCCACAGAAGGCCAGGACCCGATATACCTCCGATATTGAGCGAATCCAAATAATCACGCTTTTAAGTGTTGGTCACAAACCATCTGCGATCGCCACGAAATATGGCATTAGTCGCGATACTGCAAACAGGCTGCTCAAGAGGGCCATTAGCCGCGGCTACGACGAAAACGACTATACTTCCCTGAAAATGGAGCATATCAAAGATGATGAGAGGTCCGGGAGGCCCGCGAAAGCGACCCCGGCCATTCAGCAGCAGATTGTGGAGCTGGCAGCTGTGAAAGACAAGTCGGGACAGCGTACCAACACGTTACGTGCTATTAGTGGCACTGTCGGATTGAGTCGGTCGTCGACGGGCAGGATAATCAGGCGCTACAAACAAGAAAAGCGAAGGAAGCCGACACCTACTAAGACGCTAGAGATTGGTCAAGCTGGGGCTTGTGTACCCAGCCGAAAGATGCAGCATGCTCTAGAAGCGAATCGAAGCCTTGAAGCTAATAGATCTGCTGAAAGTAATGAAGCCGCTGGAAGCAATGGAGCTGTCGAAAGTAATCAAGCTCCCGAAATTCGTCCTGGAAGCATTCACACGATTCCGCCACCCCCCAGACTACTCCAAACTGAACACGCCCAAAGCAGCATCGGAATGGATCAACTTGAAGCCCCAGGAAGCAACCTTGTTCCTAAAGAAGCCGACTCTGCACCCCAAGAAATCAATCGTGCTATCCAAGAAATCAATCAAGCCCGAGAGATAATCAAATTGCCTCCCATAAAATGTTGATACACGATCTCGGGTTTAATTCGTCACCACCCATTTTTCTACGCTTTGGAAGTTCTATGGCGTGATTAGGAAACCGTTTTAAAACACCGACGAGCGTTCCCTAAGGATCTCCATTGGGCGAAATCGTTATAATAATGATTGACTTGGCCCGAAAGTGGCCTGGAACCTTTTGTCCTCCTGCGACCGGGTCTCTTTCATCTTGGGTTGTATTTAAGATTCTGGATCCCGTGGTACAGCTGTTCCCCTCAGAGACGGCACTATCTTGCAAAAGTCCAATATGAATCTAAAGACACTATGGTGGTTGACATCCAAGCCGCCAGGAGAAGCATGCCATAGACTGAGCTAACGTGTTCAAGAACGGAGTCGTGTTCGTACCGGATATGGTGCCTGGATGTCCAACCAGAAGCTAGAAGCTGATAGTAGCAGTCGGATTCTGGCAACGGCAAAGGACAGCGCAACACGTCAGGAAACTGTTGCCTTGATTCAAAGTTATCAAGTTTTCCCATTGGAACCTGCGAAATTCGGCACCGATATATTCAGAAGGGGTTTCCGGCAAGATTTGAAGGATCACTTGTGACCCGCCTGCCCTCTGCACTCTCGGGCTTTTATTTGTTTGTTTTTTCCTTATTTGAAGGATAGTCGAATGTCACTTCTCGGATGTTATTAACTCGATTATAGCAATTTAAGAATAGAAATTAGAAGCACATGCTGCTCCGCGTTGATAATATAACGATTTATAACCTGAAGACGCTCTGCCAACAGTTCTTAAATCTCAATTATCTGGGAAGTTTATTTCGGCGTCGCCTTCGCAGGCTATATCTTGTTGCATGCTAATCCGATACTAATTTCGAAATCTCCGTGGATAACCCTGCCACTCGCCAATGACATGTGCATGAAAAAGATGCAAAACAAACGCCCTCTTCGAAACGGTGAATTCAAACGAATTGAGAATTCCATGAAATCTATTTTTGCCACTGGGTAATGTCAGAACGGCTACATCGGCGGTGGAAACCCTGTCTATCTTTTGGAAAGACACCCGTCAATGAGCGGTATCTTTTTCGAGCTGGACGCTGAGGCCGGAATGTAAGGGTGGGCTGAGTGAGGCACATTAGTCGGAACACATCAGCTGGCGGCGCTATCCCTACCAGGCGAAGTTCCCTATCAAATATTTCCGGAATGAGAGAACAGTAGTCAGGATTTTGATATTTGCGAGCCCCCACTTCCTCCCAGAAGATGATATATAACCCAGCTAGAACCTCTGGATCCCAGATCTAGAATGAGCAGTACAGGTCGATGTTCCGAAATCATTTATCATTCTCGAAACAAAAAATTTTAAGATAGAGTACAACTCAAATTCATAATGGAAGTTAGAGCCTACATTCCAAATTTTTCTTCAAACATTACTACGGCCGGTCCGGATATCACAGAGTCAACAACCTATACCAAAACATACGAGCCGATCGTATCAATCGTTCTGCTCTACGGTGCTATTCTTCTCTCATACGCCTCGAAAAGCTTCAACTCCTTTAGACAAAACCATAGCCTCCTCGTCGCGACACATACCATTTCGAACCTTGTCGAACTGGCCCAATACTACACGATCCCTTGGAGATACTCGGGCGCATCAGGTCCTCCTGTACCTGTTGCCTCGTTATTGCTATGTCTGTTACAAGTCCAAACCAATTTCGCCTTGGTGAGGAAGTTGAAGCGTGGAAACCCAGCTCTAGTTCGAACGACATACCAAGGCGCCGGAATCCTTCGCGCTGCCATTATGATCCCCGCCTTCTTCTTACAGTCGCGAACATTATACCACGACAGCATTGTCATAATCCACGCTTTCGTGTATGCCCGTTTCATCATCTGGCTTTTCACCATCCGACAAAGCTTCCCTGATGCTGAACTTTCGGAACTCGATCACCTCAACACCGATAACGACAAAGTCGTGATCAAGCAACTCCACGAGATCAGTGGGGCCAATAAATCCCTCATGACTACGGCTCAGGCATATACCGCAGGTGTATATGGATCAGCTTTAGTTGTGGTCGGACACCAGGAAGACGAGTTTATGAGAAAAACCGGGATTGCAATCTTCCTTATTACGATGGCTGTGTTGATGCGGTTGGAGCAATGGGTTGGTGATATCGTCGTGGAGTATCTTAAGGGTAAGGATATGGTTACCCTTGAACAAAAGTTGGCATGGAAGCTTTACCAAATCGGCATCTGCAGAATTCAAGTGTTATCGCACGTCGATAAGGCTGTTTCACCTAAAGTAACGAAGAAGGAGATGTAGGATTGTTATATGGCTAAAGGGGTTCAGGCGTTGGGATTTGTATATGTTTTTAATTGGAATTGGAGTATTGATATATAGAAGTTACAAGACATTTGTTTCGTATTGTCCAAGATTCATTGCATTGCTGGGTCTATAGCATCCTTGATACCTTTTAGATTAATTTTCGGTTTGTTAGAGTATCAGAACGATAAAAAAAAAATTCTTTCATAGCTTATAATATCAGAAATGAACATACGAGACGACCGTCTTGATATATCAAGACTTGTAAACCGTGTTAGCTCCCAGAAATAGTCTCTACATGGTCTCGTTTGCCGTTGCACAACGCTTCGGTCGCTACCGTTCTTCCAAAAGATACAAAAAAAAAAAAAAAAAATTCGAGAAAAATTCGAGCAAAAGAAGCGTAAAAAAGAAAAAATGATAATCTACAACAATCAGAATTCGCATCTGGTCACCCACGATACTACTACTTGATCGATACGAGGCTTGTGTAAGGCAGAGCGGACGGGATACCCAATGTTCCTCGTTCTATGGTCGTAGATGCAAATTTCAAGACTTAATATCCATATCAAGTTAGAAAATATGCAGAGATTGAGTTCGTGGTGAGCTCTGTTCGAAAATTGATACGTCTTGGGTGCCTCAACCCAAGGTGTTGCGTTGTGGACAGCTTTTGAGCAACTGCGAACACAACACACTTTGCGGTGCCTGTGTATTCTTTCCAGCGCCTGTTGCACGCTCTGCAGCTTGGGGATGGTCTCACAACATCAATTTAAGGGCCTGCAGCTTAAATATTAATCTCAGCAAGATTCACCACATTCATTTGAATAGCTTCTTCCAACTAGTGTCGTCACCAGACTCAAATCATCTTCTCCATCTTCTACATCGGCCTATCCATCTTGCAACAATGTCCTCCAATTATAAGATTGACTTGAAATCAGCACGCGTCAAACGAATCCGTGCCGCAGCAGCTAAAGTCCTATCCGAAGTCTTCGAAAGAGAAGTCCCTGCCTCAGAAGTATCCTTCATCACTCCTCATAATAAAGGGTATCACTGGTATCTCTCTCGCCGAACTATTGAGACGGAATCAGGTGAAATAGTCGAAGAGGAATTCGATTTGCCGGAATGGACTACAAATCAAATACACAGATGGAAAATTGATGAAAGTAGCGAGATGCTTGAATGGCTGCGAAAGGGAGAGTTGCAAGCTGAGAAATTGGGAACGGAAAGGAGAAGGCTAGAGAAGGCGACGATTCATGGTAAATCTGTGGAGGATCTGGCTCTAAAGCGCTGTTTTATCCAGGAGGTAAGCTATTTCTCTGAAATCAGCAATATGGATTGTAACTAAAGCTTGAGATCAGGCTCGCATAATTGAACTCACTGAAAAAGAGAAATTAGCCGAAAAGCTCAAGTGGAAACATTCGCCGCAGACGATTAAAGGGCCGGCGTCGGAATTTGTCGCTTGGATGACTGGAGCGGCAGACCGTGAGACAAGTTTCAAGATGGCCAAGAAGTACTTTCTTCGGAGAGGCGTCGAAGATGAACGAAACGAGAGAACTGCCGCACCCTCTGTTCATAGTTCGAATTCTATCTCCAGAGAGATGGAGATTTCATCGTGTGAGTTGGATGACGAAGAGCGTTTGCCTTTAATATATGCTAAATAGCCAGATACTCTCGATTAAATATGAATACATAAATCTTCGTAGAATTAACAATCACGAAAGATTGCTAGACATTGGCATGGTTGTCGCTTCGTTTTATATTTTGAATTCGTACGATCTCAACCTACGCCACAATTGTGAATGGGCTGGCACCGCCACATGTTGGAATCTTCGCGGAAAACACAACTCTGCCCTGCATTCGAAATCGGTATTCTGCACAATCCAGTAGTTTCATGAGAAATTGTCGGTATTTTCAATAATCCGCATGACAGTTCATGAGATCATAAAAGACAGAGCTTTTCTCTGTAGTTTCGTGGATTCTAGATGTATTCAAGATACGCGTATAGTACAATGAATATAATTCAATCAATTACAAACGGAAGCTTCGCGCTGGTACTTCTTCTTTGGTACACCGGTAGTGCTAGGAGTATAATATGCAGTGGTACTTAACGAATCAGTGCGAACCAGATCGCCTAGCCTTTCTATATTATGAAATTCGTTTCCCTATCTATCTCCGTTGAAAAGTATCACCAATTATATACGCCTTAAGCTGACAACTCTACGGAGACGAATGCATCGATGGACGCATAGTCAACTGTCGCGTTGAGTTTCCATGTTAGCGTGTTTCCTCTGCTAAACTAGAGCGATCAACCAAGCTCTATTACTTCTGGAGTTTCCAAATTTGTGTTGATAAGCTTTCTGCGCCGTTAGTTACGTGTTTTCCTTGAAGTGCTACTCTGTTGGCAAACATTTCTTGGCCTTTTCTTCTGGAAAAAGTTCAACTAATTCGTTTCTTTGTTAAGATGTTAGAGATCTGATAAAGTTGGAACGGATAACTCGTACGAGTGCTGTTTAACTTGTAACAGTCCAAGACTAAAACACGAGAACAAAGGTGTTGAAGTCTCTCCAAGTAGCTTGCCGATTGATCAGAACAAATTTCGATAATATTGATAAAATGGCTTTTTCATCCAGATCGTAGTCCATAGTTCACTACAGATTAGGATATGTAACGTAGAAAATAAATTTTATTTTCTATAGACCTATTTCAAAAACTTTCCGAAAGCCCCAGGATGACGACACCCGCTAGTAACACAAGGATACCTCAGTTTATACATTCAAGCTTCAAACCGAAACTGTTGCGAAAGAAGCCGACTGTTCAGGCCCGAACGCCGGGACCGAAACTGAAGATAAATAGTATTCTGTCTGTGCCCGACGGCTTCACAGAAAGACTTCTCCAAATCCGAAGACGCAACCAAGAAGAGGAACAAGCTCAAGATCAGCTGCGCCAATATGGTGAAGTTCAAGGGGTAGAGGACAACAGTCAAGCCAGAATATCTAATCTGGATCCTGAATTAGACGAGCCCAGCGCTCAAATTGTATCGGAATGCTCTCTTGTTACGGATTTGTCTTGTGAAGTATCGGTAATATCAGATAACAGTATTCTAGGAGCTTCAGGTCCTATACGTCGGTCTGGTGTAGCTTCTCAGAGTCCCAAGACGTTTCGGAGATTGATTATCGACCTTTTTACGTTGGCCTGGCTCCGTGGATGTATCCGCCGACTGGTGTTATTCGCATTGAAGCGATTATGCGAGACTGTGGCATCTGTGTTTTGCAATATCGCAAATCTCTTACGTTACCTCTATCATTGGATTTGGAGGTTGATAACCTATCCGTTTGGAAAGATTTTCCGGATCGTCGAGGTTGCGCCGAAGTACCTCTGGAGTACCATTTTAATTTCGGTTCGCGAATGTTTCAAATTATCCATATCGGTCGTCCGTCTGAGCATTAAAGGGATTTTCTTTTCTTTGAGGAGTATTTTGGTTCTTGTGGGATATATTTTGAGGATTTCGTTTATTATGATATTTTCGCCAATCCGGAGAATCTGGGGATTTCATGTCTCATCCAGTCACAACCTTATTGCTTCAACCGAATCGAGAGCATTCATACATCAAGAAAAGCTTGATGCCAAGGATAGCCACCATGAATCTACACCCGAACATCGCCACCTAAAGCAGATGGTCAGAGGCAAACAAAATGATACTACGGTCTTTACACTGCTTTTAATATCTACCTCTGGCTTTTGGACCTCCGCGTTCCCCACAATCACCATGACCTTCATATTCGGCATTGGCTTGGTAGTTATTCCTCACGGTATCTTCACCCTGGCTTCAAAGTATCGGAATGAATTGTTGGACGTCATTCGGCATTGGCGGGCCTTTGCTGGTTATCTTGCGCTTATGGGAATCTTAACATTGCTGAAATGGCTCTGGGTGATCGAATCTTGGCAGGCGATATATACGGAACCATATAAGTCGCCCTATCACTGGGAGTAATAGATTAAAAGGCGAAGCTGGTCCATTGAGCTGAGAATGTTCATTATGGCATGTTACGCTAACAACACCAAATCACTCTGGCATGAACGGGAGTATGAAGACAAGACTATCTTGAGGGCATAACTATGGAGCGAAGAATAGCGTATTCTGATTGAAGGGTATCTCCATTTGGGCGGTATTTATTTGTGAGCCTGTTGTATATATATATAATAAACTTGAAGCCAGATGCTTGTATATATCACGATATTAGAACTCCCGCTTCACTCCATGATTGAAAACTTTACTTCGTTTCTAAATAGTAGCCTTCAGAGATAGAAGCCCACATAAATCCCATACCGAGAACTCCTGTCCCGAACTGGCAAAGAAACTCTCGAATCTCCTCATTAGGTGAGTTTAGTTGTGCCGTGAAATTTCCGTATTAATGCTTGTGGTTTCCTTAAACAATTATTTACTAAATATAGAATTTTTGGGTTTGTTAGCTTTCATTGCGACACGAACGCAGATCATGGTCTCCTCCCCCCCCCGTCCGCCTCGTAGAAAGACTGGTGGCCTAACCCCGCTGGTGTTAAGGCTGGCTTTAGGACTCAACCTAAATCCCGAGCGAGTTCGGGCCTCTATGCACATGGACGAGTTGGTGATGCAGAGAGCTCTACAGCTGGATGATGAAGAGGTTGAGGAAATCCAAAAAGTGTGGATATCTTCATTGTCGATCATATCGACATTAAGGAGATGGATCTGCGATTCGAATGTGATCGAGATCTTTTGTGTGAGATTGCCACCCGACATTTAGATTTTCCGGGAAAGCTATTCTCTAAGCTCCACCAACGATATAAACAGACTGACGACGTGGAAGGGTTCATCCTCCACGTACTTCGCGCACGACTCGGGGCCAAGAAGGCTTTGTTGAGAAGGAAGCAACGAGCAGAGGCTCGTCGTAAGGTTTTCGCTGCGCCTAGGCAGCCAGAGTCCGAACATCAGGTTGGTTTCAAGATCACAGGACCACCGTCGGGGGAGAAGATTTGAACCGGATGGACGATGCGACTCCCGACAACGGGGAGATACAATTTGACCCCTTGGTAGCCGATGAGCAAGGGTATGAAGATGATGATGGTAATTATGGAGAGAGAGACGATGGTGATGCTGACGATGAAGAAGATTATGGGGGCGGGTATTTTGCGGTTTCCCCAAGTCCCAGGGTGCCTGAACCTTATGAATATAAGCCCATGGTATCCCTTGTTTGTTGCATGGTAATCCTTTTAGCAATAATCGTGCATTCCGTTATTCGAGTGGTCCACGGAGGTATAGGGTTCCGAAATCCGGGATCACATCCAGATACTAGCCTTAATAATCATTAACGAACGCGAACGATATCATCGGCGAGTGTGGAAGCTAGTCACAACTTGTGACGATTCTTAGCGGTATCCTGGGCTCTTTGTCTTAGGTTAGCCGTATTTTACGGTTAGCGCCCCCATGTGAGTAGAAATTCGATATCTGCGTTTCTAATGGTCTATTATGCGGTGCATGCTAGTGTCGATTTCTTTGGAAAGATTCAATATTTTCTCGAGCACTTTCTATTCGATTCTCGTTTGCGTGCTAGATGCAATTATCTTGATTTTAATAAATGGGCAGTCGTGTACTCGGCAATTTTATGAAGCCAAACAATGGCTTTTCATAAAAGAAGTTGGCTTCGCACTATCTAGAGGAATACTCTTTCGCCCTGCTATCTCTTTGAACTTCAGTACTCTTATCAGAGAGTTGAAGCTTAGGTCCAATCAGAGTGTTTTCGATTCACGTAAAAAATATCATGGCATATCTCTGACTCGTCTACCCTATTTTCCCTAAACGAACGCTTACATGCAGAACTAGGAATACCGGCCTTCAAAATCTATTCCCTAACTTTATTCAACTCCTCTGAACTATTGAGCACAGTTACACGCACGGTTCTCGCCAAATGATTTAGCATTCTACAATGGTCTCCAAGAACAGTTCAAAGAACTCTTTGGCGCACCCACATAGCTCAGCCTGCGATAATGCGAGCGATGTTACCAGTAAGCTATTTTCGCGTATCTCTCCTATCTGTCTTTTGGTGGGATCTGTCGCTACAGTGCACTCGGATTGCCTCTCCTCATATTAACGATACTCAGCTGTTCGGTTAGATAGCTCTTTTGATATACCCCAAAATCATCTGTAGAACCAGAAAACTCCTCAATCGACTTCGCCGACTCCTGCAAACCTACTCCACGACCCACTAGAAGCAAGCCATCAGCTACTAAGGACAGAGCTAAAACTATCTGTGACGAGTGCAAGCTCCGAGCGAAATGGGACAGACCGATATACAGCTACCCTCAAGCTTTAAGAACCGTCGAACGCCTAGAGTTCATGAGCATGATGAAGTTTATCTGTGCATTAATTACGGCTGCAATAGCTATCGTTGTGTTTGGATTAGTTTGGAACAAAAGGACGCAAACGGTTGGTAGGAGATATTATTCTGATATTGGGGAACCAAAGGCGGTTAATACTACTAGAGTTTGACATATTGGCTTGTCTCATCGGTTACTGAACAGTCTAGATTAGGATGAGAAACTAGGTGCCTCATGATGAAGATGACGCGTGGAGTCGTTGGTGAAAGCCTGAACCAGTATGACATGAATGTTGAAATTTAATTTCACTATTTACATCTAGAGTTAGAGTGCTCCGTCGCGAGAACTACATGGCAGATATACCAATCGAGAATTTCGTAAACAAACATAATCTCGGCACGCTGACGTTGCCTGTAGCCATATATTTATCCTCTTGAGAACTATTTCGATCAAATATTAAAGTCGCATCATTACCAAGTTGCAAGGATCCAAACTTTCTCCAATCTCCACCCAGGTTGTAAGGTACCTCAACGTCTCAAGGTTTGTTCTCATATGATAATCTTATATTTTACTTTCAACCATCTCCTTCTTAGGTTCTAATGACATATTTATTTTCATCCTTGAAGCAACCGTCTGTATCTCAAAAATATCTATCATGCATAAGGAGAATATTACCTTTTCTAATTTCACGAAGCTCGAACCCAAGTCTCACGGAGAGGCCAGCAGAGGCCCAGACCTTGAAAATGAAAACAAGCCTAGGTTGAATGATAATTTTATCAAGAAAATTGACGACCACGATGAAAAGTTTCTCGAATCCCTCGAACAAGGCGAAAACCCCCCTGTTACTTCTTACGACCCCGTCGATGATGGGAATCGCGATTTACAGGTGATAAAAGGTGCCAAGCCAAAAGAGGATACCAAGGTATTTCAATCCATCAATTATATGAACACTACCATTATGTACCAGAAACTTATCGGTATTTGGCCTTAGGCGTTCCAAGTGAACAGGTGCGAAAAGAAGAAAGCCAAATTTGTTATGCCGTACCGTCGCGATAGCACCAGTAGTGCTTCATCCTTCGAAAGTATCGAATCTGCGGTTGACGAAGCTGTCGTTGTTAACAAGAAGAAACCTAAACACACAAAAGCGACCACCATCAAAAGTCAAATCAATAGCAAATTCACCAAAAAGATTGTTCTCAAACCCGCTATTGCAGTGGAGATTGAACAACGAAAACTTCAAATTTTAGAGCTAGAGAAAGGTCATGCCGCGACTAACGCTTTGATTCTCCAATTGGAAGAAAGATGCGCCCTTTCAGAAAAAACCATTGCCGACTTATCTAAGGATATTGATCTCGTCTTCAGTCGCCTTGACGAGCTCGAAGCCAACAATCGAAATTTAGGATGCGGATTGGTGTCACCTTCGGTGGCAAGTAATCCCAGAGTAAAGCAAAATGGGTGCATCGCATTCCGGCGTCCACTCAAGCTTTTCGTGTTGGTCTTTGTTATGACTGCTTTCGCTATTTGGGTTTGCATCCTACTTCGAGAAAACAAGGTAGAGCTAGGGCCAGCGGAAAAATACAACAAACATTTGAATGAGATTAAGAAAATGAGGCCCGAGGCAAGAAAATTCCTTCGGGAGAGACTTGGTTATGACCTTTAGGTCCTATGACCAAGGTTCGGATCTCTGGTCATCACACCTACTTATCTATCAGGCTTCTAATCTTTTGAAATGTCCGAACTAGCTCTCAAGACTAAATTTGAACGTTTTTATTTTGCGCAGTACTATTTCATGTCTATAAACATAATAGAATCGCACACAATCTAAGCCGCTACTGTAAATCAAAATGAGCAGTAACTATCCATTTTTCCTGGCGCCAGGTCTCATAGTCAAGTGCTGGAGTCTATGACATTGGGACAGAAGTACCACTTCGCCCATCTGTTGTGCCACCAACAAAGGCCTCTTTCATCGCTGTATTAAACCAAAATAAATTATATGAAAAATTGAGCTCAATTTGACGTCTTTGTTCTATCCCCCCGATCACATCAACTACCATTTGAAACAATTCATATTTCTAATGTCGATTCATATCGCCGGAACTTTGAGCAGAACAATTTTTTTTCAGCCTTTGCAAGCACCTTTGAACAAACCCTTTTTAAAGGGCACCAACCTCAGTGTGAACGAAAGGCACACCCTACTTGTGATAGTACAACGTGCAAGCATATTATCATACAGCAGTGCGATCTACCAAAGACAACATCATGACCATAACTGCCAGCTATAACTTGCTGAGTCGTCTTATGTGGCAGCTATTAAACGCAATTTCGAATGTCGGCGAAAGATCAAGAAAAGCTCTCCCGAGTTCGAGAATGGCGCCTAACACAAGAAGCTCTCCAAAAGCGCCAAACAGGTTTCTAGGTCTCCGTATTTCTCAAAGGAGCTGGGAGGACAGCATCACCGAGTTCAAAGCTATCATTGACCAAGAATACCAGTCACGAAGTGAGAAACCACCGGAGTGGTCAAATCTTCCATCAGAAACAGACAACCCCCCCGAGGCCGTACCGGCGAAACCATGGCCTCTAGTTCTTGCCGCCAAAGTAGATGCGGAATCCAAACGTCTTCAGAAACGACGATTCAAAGCCAACGGTTACGTCGAAGTACCGGTGACATCCATAGCTTTACAAAACTTCCCAGTGGAAAATGCGGTGTTGAATCAAACCATGACAAATCCTATATTGGAGCAATATAGAGAGGACGCAGTACCACCCGGAGAGCGAATGAAGAAGGAAACCATGTTGAAACTGGGTAAGGTGATCCGAGATATGGGGCAGGAAAATACACTATTTCGAAGGATTTGGCTCAAGCTTTATCTTCTATATTACATTCTCCAGCAGTTCGCAACTTGGGCAGTCTACCGCTTCTTTTGCGTAATTTCTTTAGGTGATATTGACTATCGTGAACCAGGAGTGTGGAAACAATGGGCGTAAGTACTTTTTGAGGAGAAATCATTCCACTACTCCAACATCACAAACTAATAAGCATTCTATTAGATACCGTTACCCTCCTATCGAAGGTACCTGCGACCTTTTCAACATACGTGATACATTTGAGGACACCCAAAGAGCCGGCAACATAGTCTACACGAAGAGACGCGTTTGGTTCAATCCGGTCACGGGCCGTCATGAAACCGTAACCTTCTCGAGTCTCGACGACGAAACTATTTTCTACGATCGATTTCCAGGAGAAATGGACGGTATTGATCTAGGAGAGTTTGGAAAATATCATCATTCGAGTCCCCAAGATGCGGTGGTGAAATGGTTGGGCGAAACGATTATCAAGCCGGCTATGAGTTTGTTCAAATTTTACGTGTTATTTCACACACTGGCTTTCACTGGTATAGTGCTAGTATCCATAGGACATATGTGGCTCGCCGAGTTTTTAATTTTGGGCTAAAGGCTAATGTAATGAACTTTCTCAACGGGATATTCTGGTTCAAACACATCAAAAGATGTCGAAGAAAAGAAATACCCCGTGGCTTATGAATTCCAACGGCTGTAAAGCTTATGATTAGGAGGAGAGATCAGAAGGAAGACAGCTTAAAGCTAAGACCAAAGAGGGATATGAGGAATGAATCTGATACTTGTTCGACTGGGGTTTTGTAATTAAGCTCGCAGGCCTACAACAGATTCGAAGTACACGGCGAGAGTAGCAACTGAGGTAGCGTCTTGTTCCTTGTTGAATTCTGCTCGTTGGCATACGATTCTAAACTGTCAACTGGCTGCCAACACTGAATCAGACGAGGAATACGCACTGCGGGATGCTTGGAAATGTGTTATGGCTTACAAAGCTACTTGTGCTACCCGAATCTGTTTTATAAGGCTCTTATGCTGATCCGAAGAACCCCCCCCGGTCATTTCAAGGTGTTATTTGCAAACTGTATGCAGCTACTTGTCTCTCGTGATATTTGATGGTAACCAAAGACCAGAAATTGTTTTTATGTTGAGATTATCTTGTTCAATTATCGAATCGTAATGTTCGGTGATATCCATAGTGTTGTGGAGAAGCCAGGGAAAGCAAGGCATTCTATTCGAGAGCGCGAATTGTCAAAATAGAAAAGAGTCTCAACGAAGAGTCGTACAGTATATAAAGGCTAGGACCAAGTATAATCGAAAGGTGGGGTTAGCGGGTCCGCTCCTTGACGACGTTGTTGTTTGCATTCGCGAGTTGCCCGAGTTGAAGTGGGATGAACAGTACTTTGATCACTTTAACTAGGCTGTCTCTGAGCCCCCTAAAGTGAAGCCCGGGTCGTTAAAATAGTCGGGCAAAACAATGTTCTTGTAAGCATTTGCAAAAGAGACAGGGTTGGATATTCGTAAATATGAAATCTTTTCAATCAGATAAAAGTGCTTTCCAATATCGCCTTCTCGTAATTTTGTGTCTTCTTTAGCAGGACCGGACTCGGAGTATGTTTTGTGCCTTCCTGACCATGGCAAGGAAACCCCCATTGTCTCCGCTTCCACCACTGAATATAAGGAGAAAGCGGTAGAATATATCTTCTATATTAGGATCACAGTGAGCCATGAAGTCCCACCATTTGCCTATCTCGCCAGGGCCGATCCGATTAATATCCCGATTCAAGTGATTGAACCCTTTGGAGATGCTTTCGGCGGTATATTTGTAGACCCCGGGCACTGGAATGCAAGGCATCATCAGATGTCGGGCTGTATGAAGAGGCGATTAAGGGAGAGCGTTGGGTGTATTCAGGTGGAACACTGTGGACTGCCTGTTTCGATCTGAGAAGCCGAGAGGGCTGCTGGTTCGCGAGATAACGAAGGGAGGGGCCGAATTCTATTTTATGTCAGGGAAGTATCCGAACCGAGATAATTCGCGATTTGACGCGTTTTAATCTTACAAATGCCATATTATTGTTCTACCTCGTTATCTGTTGGCCAATATGAAAGGCGTTGGCCTAGGTCTCATTTCACGCCCATGCTGGTCACTACAAGGCTGGCGGGTCAGTCATGGTGCCACAATAATTGTCTGAATCCCGAGACGTCGCAGTCCTGACCCAGAACCTTGCCATGCTCAACGCGAGCCTCCAAAACAAGCCGTGTATTCTAAAGTGATGGCAGACTCAAAATACAGGTGAAGCTGCGAGAAGCGCCCTGTTTTACAGGAAAGGAGCGAACGGTCTTCCCTTGGCATCGATTATTTTAGTTCCCTTTTCTGTTGTATTATTTTTCAAAATCTCGTCGACGAGACCCATTTTTTTGACAACTTTGCGGGCACTGCCTTGAATCTCGATATTCTGGCATGGGGGAGGATTGCAGGGGTTTTCCCTAAGAACAAAGCTACTGAAGGCCCAGCGACACCTACTCCACTGATGAGAACGCGCATCTTGTGATATGTATCTGAAGAAAAGCTTGTCGTTTGAGTGCAATATGCTAGAACACTTTGGCAAAACTGCTCGGGCTACGAGTCTGTGGTCTGGAGAAGATGGGTCCGTAAGAAAAGAGCGAAAGAGTTAGCAAAGTCCCGGGAGTCGACTGGCATGGGACTCGTGCTCGAATTTAAACATTTGAATTGAATGGATCCCGCGGACTCCATGATTTTAAGTTTGCAAAGGCTATTACTAGTCTAAAAAATTGTACGCAACACGGAAGTTTATGACCTCATTACTTTAACATACAAATCTAAACCCTATAAAATTGATGAGATCGCGGTCGTGTTCTCGGGTTGTTGCAAACCCTGAAGCTCAACCCAATTGCCATCAGCACCATACCGCATTCGGTTAACAATCATGAACCAATCAATACTCGTCGCTAGATATCCAATAAAATTGATTCAGCCTACCACAAAGGTCAACAATTTTTGATTCCAACTATGAACACGTTTTGAGTGTTCTTTAGTTGTTAAGTACTTAAGTCCTACTTTTACATAACCGTTGGATGGTTTGATTAGATAAACTTGAAATACGACACAGAGATCGAAATGAGGTTTATGGATAGCCAGAATAATCTTTCTGTACTTGATAAGTTCTTCTATTTTAATCTATGTACATTGGTGTTTGACAAACGCTCCAGCTCATATTCTCCGGCCAAAGCCGAACTTCAATCCTTCGGAATCCGTTTAATATATGTGGAGGCAGAATGGTGTAGTCCTTGTACCGCCTGAACATGTGAGGACATTTTTCAAGTCCGTGATTGAGGTATTGAAACTTGGTCAGATATTTAGTGACCACCGGCGAGAGCCTGGCACTGTTTGTCGACGACGCTTTGAGCCTGGATGATAGCTGCGGTGCTGCACTTAGCAGCCGACGCGCAGTTGATGACTGGTACGAGAAGCTTTGCCTTGACATCATCTTTGCATCCGCATGCAGTGATTTGCTCGGTTGTGCCTGTGCATCCGGCGCCAGCGAGGGCGTCTCTGATGCACTTTCCGACGCATGGGTCGATTCCGGGGAGGTCTTGGGCAGATACGATGGCAGCAACGGCCAAGAAGAGGATGCTGGTGACCTTCATTTTGATTGTTGTTTCGGTGTGAAAGTTGAAGATATTATATCAGAAGTTTGTTTGGGGGAAATGATATTGTGGTTGTATGACGTGAGGTGATTGTATCATGAGGAATCTAATATCAGGATCTTCTCTCGAGGACCGCCGGCCTTTTATAAGCGAGAAATTGATACTGCTTTTACCTTTTTCATTTGAATTAGAGGTATGAATCAGGTTCGTATGAATTCATGTGAAGTTGCGAATATCAGGGCTTATCGATTGACTGATTGGCGGCTTGCACAAGTCTCGGATTCCGAAGATTGGCAAAAATTAAGAACCTACTCGTTCTAGATGTTTTTATCAGCGCGACCCATGGATGCTAACCTAGAAGAGGAATGCTCTCCCGAACGTGGAAAGATCAAATGTCATGATCCTCGTGGATGAGGTATCGTTGCTATACGCGCTAGCCTTTATAGTACTAGACCGACTCAGCCCCGCAACAAAATCGCGGCGGGAAGAAAATTGACTCAAGCTTTACCCCAGATATCAATTTGATCATGATCTGCCTGAAAATACTCCATTACCCCAGATACGAGACAATCACCGATGCATCTTGTCTGGAGCCCTTGTTTCGTGACTTTAGAGAGGCAGGTACAAGACTACTTTGCGGATTTTCTTCGCACTTTGCTTCACGCATAACGTCACTAATCTAGAATGAAGAAACTTTTTCTTATAAACGCGGAAACCAAGGTCGTAAGGCGATATAACAGCTTCCAGTTTTGAGATGAATGTCCGAGTGTTGGAACAGAAATTTCATCACAAAGGTGACGCTGAACCAAACAAAGTAATTTACTTTCACGGCAAGTTCTTTTGGGGGTGTTCGGTGACGGGGATCTATGGCATGACCACCCATATTTTAGTCTAATTAGTTAGCTCAATATCTACGGAGGAGCCATATGTTTATTGAATCGAGAACTTTTGTCTTTTTTTATATTTTTTTATTTATTTTATGGGGAGATTCGAGCTGAAACAGTTGAAAAGCATCGAATATAAATTTGTTCATCTAGTTTGACTTGTGAAATCTCACAAGTGCCCACGTACACTTGAAGAAAATTCAATTTTGATGCAGAATTGAATGTTTCAGAGACAGTCTAATCTGTCTTAAAGCTACCCGGGACTGCGGGAAAGCTATGAAATAACGTAGAATACATAAGAATAAAGCACTCCAACCAATGCCCGACTACGACGATGATGCCTCGAGCCAGTCGCCCAAACCTGCCTGCCACAGCCCCAGAACACTGAAATTTCTTCGTGTTGTGTTGGGCAAAGGATCAACACACGACTTCGAGAATATGAATTGATGGGATGTAGCAAAGCCGATACGAAGCCAGGATTCAAACTTCCACTGATGGTACCGATGAGAAGAAATATGTGTTTCGAATGGCCGGAATGCATTTGCCGACTGGTTAGGTCTACTCATACAATAGTCGATCAAATCGGAGTTGTGGATACGGCTTTTCAACAACCATGGAACCATTGAATGCATGCATGCATCATGCAATCAAGCGCAAGCCTTAAAATAAAGAAACTCGGCGTCGATGCCGCAGCTTGTCGAGACATCCTGAAGCATTCAAATGCCCCAGGTTATACTTTTCGACGAGGATCCGCTGTATTAATATGGCTCTGGTTCCCGCCCCGCCGCCTTTGGTGGCCTTTAATTCCCCGACATTTGCATTGGACTCAGAATTTCGGACAACCTTGATGCGTTTGGAAGCTATCGGAACTGACTCCCGCCGCTTTCTAGCTATCGATAGAACATGGGTCTAATTTTCTTCGATTCACAATGGGCCACGCAAACCGAACTAAATTTCCCTCGCGAACAGCGAACGGGCTCTTTCGCTTTGCCCCATAAGCGACATAATTTAGCCTGCTCTGATGCATGATGCATGATTATGATCTGCACTCTTGGTTAGTGGAAGGAGCGCGATATCTCAGGAAGGTGACCTCTTCGCTCGGAGGCATATATAATAAAGGCGCGAAGGGTCAAATAATGCCTTCTCCTTTTTATAGAAATTGAATGAGCCGCATATCGCTGCTACCTTCCCTATCAAAATATAAAAAGGCGGGTGGAAGCAATTTTAAGAGACATACCTATTTTGTCAGCAAAGAAAAAATTCGAAGGTCCAGAAACCCAGGCCTTTTCTCCTCGACCCTGTTTCGGATAGCCTATCATGTTTTCCCAAATTTATTCAATTGCGGCAGCTCTGCTGCTGATATCTGGCCAGCTCGTACTTGGCGACTACATTATCAACCCTTCAACAAACTGGGGAGTTTGGCAGGGATGGGGTACTTCGCTAGCATGGTGGGCAAAGGCATTCGGAACCCGAACAGACCTCTCAAAGATCTTTTTCACGACGGCTACAACACCGTACAACGGAATTTCGGTACCTGGGTTAGGCCTCAACATCGTACGCTATAATGCTGGAGCCTGTAGTACCAACACTTATAGTGGTACCTCAATGGCTGTATCACCAAATATCAAATCAGCCCGACAAATGGACGGATTTTGGCTGAATTGGGCTAGCACCGACCCAACAACGTCCAGCTGGAATTGGAATGTCGATGTGAATCAGCGCGCGGCGCTTACGAATGCGAAGAGCAATGGGGCCAATCATTTTATTCTCTTCTCCAATTCACCAATGTGGTGGATGTTGTACAATAAGAACCCGAGCGGTGGTGCGAATGGTACTGAAAATATTCAGTCGTGGAATTATCAAGACCACGCGACCTACTTAGCTACAATCGCTAAGCATGCTCAGACCTCCTGGGGAATCACCTTCGAATCTGTTGAGGCGTTCAATGAACCTTCTAGCAATTGGTGGACTTCTACGGGTACCCAGGAAGGCTGTAAAATCGGTGCAGCAACACAGGCGAAGATTATCCCTTATCTACGCACGGCGCTCAACAACCAAGGTTTGACGTCTACAATGATCGCAGCATCCGATGAGAACACTGTTGATATAGCGATAAGCACCTGGAATGCGCTAAGTTCGACTGCCAAGAGCTCCGTCAACCAGATTCATGTTCACGGATACCAATACGGTGGTGGTGATCGTGTAACACTTTACAACACGGCTCTCTCTCAAGGGAAGAAGTTGTGGAACAGTGAATACGGAGACAGTGATTCTACCGGGGTCTCCCTTGCCAGTAACTTGATTCTAGACTTTCGATGGCTCCATCCCACTGCTTGGGTTTACTGGCAGGTCATTGACGTTCCTGGCTGGGGTCTCCTCGAAGGAAATATCGACGCCGGTACTCTTGCGAGTTTTGCTCAGAAGTATTATGTTTTGGCGCATTTCACCCGCCATATCCGTGAGGGTATGACGATAATTGACGGAGGTGGGGATGTTGTGGTCTCAGCGTACGATTCGGTCAATCACAAGTTGATCATTGTTGCCGTCAACTGGAGTACCACTAGCCAATACCTCAATTTTGATCTTTCAAAGTTTGGCGGTGTTGTGAACGGTGCGACCGTTCCTCGGTGGGCAACTTCAATGACTTCCGGGGGTAGTCGATACGTTTCGTATCCTTCTGATACGGTTATTTCTGGAACGAGATTCTGGTCTTATTTTGGCCCGAATGTTATTATGACTTTTGAAATCTCGGGTGTTACGCATTAGCTCATGTGGAAGTAATGGATATTATTCGCCATTTTCAGAAAAAGATCCTCTGCTCTGATATGATACGAATACAGTGCTTATATTAACAAATAAAAATACATTCAATAAACAGTAGCGAAATCAAATGAGGATCGATGTTCTCAAAATTTCAAATCCGATCTTAGCCTCTCCTCTCTGCGTTAAAATTCTCGGATCGAGGATACGGAAACCTGAGAATCTTGAGTGATCTCCAATACGCCGAGCTTGCCAAAAAGTCTCTTTTGTTTTGCTATCTATTCTCCCTTGTCTCTTGTATGAATCTTGACCTCCATCTTCTTTATGGGCCACCTATCCCGAAAAGCGGGCCCAGGACGCCTATTATCGCTGATACAATGGAACCCAGCGGCTCCGGCAGCGCAGGAGGTGTCGGTAGTGGCGGTGTTGGGACCGGGGGAAGAAGTCCTGAAGTGGGTGACTCGGTAGGTTGCGAAGTAGTAGTGCTAGGAACTTCCGTCGATGTTGAGGTGGAACTAGAGCTAGTACTAGTCGCAATGGTCGATGGGAGACACTGGGTTATCTGAAGGTCGTTAACGTCGCAGTAGTACCCTGCACAGCAGGTATAAAAGCTGCAATCCTCTAAATTTCTTCCTAGATTAGGACGATGGCAGGTAAGGGAACGAGATATGAAGTGTAGAGTATAACGACTGACGTTGACTTTTACTGCAACTCTTGACGCATACACCTGCGTTATTACACTGCAAGTCCATACAACAAAGTAGACCCCCGCTACATGAACCTAAAAAGGAAATTTATTGAGATTGAGTATCAGCCTAGTTCGTGTATGATATCGAAGATATAGTTTCGGCTGGGAATGGATTCAAACGCTGTCATACCATTCTCTGGAGAACAATTAGTCTGGCGACGTAGAATCAACCTTCCATCTATTTAGATCCCGAAGTAGTTAGTAATATTTCTATTCTATCCCATTGTTTACGACTACTCAACTCGCCTAAACTTTTGACTTTGTTGATACCCATTCCATGGAACGGCGACCGCAAAACCAATGAAACCGACGAAAATATTTAGAGGCCGCATCGTAGGATTATGACTACAAGAGATATCCGCTGCAAAATATGTTTTGAGAGTGATAAGGAGAAAATCTGAGATTTGCTGGTGACCAAGTCTGAGAAGCCAGAAACCGATTCGTGGACAGGTATCCAATATATACTAAACCATCAACCCTGGATATTGAAAAACCTAGGTTACTAGTATTTGTGCAATTTGCTAGGAATATAAAATCAACAGAGTATTTGGAATCTTACACGTCTCCATGTCATAGCCGTCGAGATTCAATCAAGCGGAATAAAGAAAGCTAAATGCGACATGATAAGTGTATCGAGCCCAGTCATCATGTAGGGCCATGGTACGACCTCTCACACAATCAAGGGGTATGTTTAGCAAGTGGCAAAAAACGTGGCTCCGATTCTGCGGTTTATTATTTCTTGTTGCCCTCGATCATCTTTTGATGTATTACCGTCCTGTGACTTTTAAGTTATGAAACAAGTTTTAGTCGCCACGATAACTAAATCGATGTGGTGTTTTACGGATTGATCGTTACGCAAAATTGGAAGGGGCCCTGCATATATTTGCAGCTGTGGCTTGATTCGTTGGAAGAATAGTCTGCGAAAACACAGTGTTTGCCGTGTCTTAGAGGAGCTTGATTGCCGAACTTTGGCTCCTAGATTTCTAAGTTCACAGGCAATCGTCTGGTATTTTGTCACAATACTGGGAAATTCCGATGTTTAATTGATATGATGATTGGATGAGGTTGAATTGTTGCCTTGTACCGTTACACACATTCAGGGGTCAAGTGATGGAGAGGTATTGGGGATTCGTAGCATATGACAAAAGTTCTTTTATAACCTAGATTAATGTTCGCTGTAACGTCTCGATGAGAATTACTATGAAAACCTCGGCAAGTGTTGCGATACCAATAGAACTCACTTTGTCGCATCAGGGAGAATTAAAAAGTAGCAACGCCAAAGGAAGTCCATGCGATATTAGAATCTATATGGATACTTATATTGTCTATTACATATTTATTAAAGCTAGAAATAAGACATTTATCGGAATGTGTATAATACACTCTGTGTATGGGATATCTTTCGAATAGAAATTTTATCTCCGATATCTAAATATAACAAGTAATTGCACGTTGACTATTTTAGCAATTTTTTCCTTTTGAGCTAGCCTCAATACGCCTTTGAACAGTGGCATGCATGCATCATGACCGGAATTTGATGGAGCAGCTGTAGACCAGATCATTTCCTGTTCAACGCGAAGGTTCCGGGAGGAGAATTGTGCTGAATACCTCAATGCAAACTGGCAAGCCAAGGAGACAACACATTTCGCTTGTCAAAATCACACAAGGTCCCCGTCTCATAAACCAAACGCTCAATGCGAGTCTGCTCTAGGCCTTACCGTAAGTGCCACTTGGGGAAGCTATTCATCAGCGCATCTAAGACCTCCCGCCGGCTATAAGAAACCGGACTAGATGCATGATCCTCTTATCTTGCAACAGAGTACGATTGGCGCTCACTTTTAGTTTATATAGCTCAAGGCTAATCGTTTCTGTTCTCTCGACGTTTCAAATATCACCTTCTCAAAAATGAAATTCCTATCAGCTTTAGCAATTATTAGCCTGGCTTGGTAAACCCATGCTGAATTCTTGTTCTAATGGCATGATAAAACCTAATATTGACATATGTACATATTGCAATCCAAGCCGGGCCAGTCCAACGTCGACAAGGAGGTAACTGCCTCAAGACCGTATCCATCACCACATCTTTCCCCGCTACCAGAACCGTCTATAAGTCAATTAATCCAGTATTTACCGAGACTGATTGTGGGGGATGCGAACTAACCTTCGTGACTGTTACTGCAATGGTAATCACCGCTATCCACTTTGAAATACGTACGAATATCGGACTAGAACTTTGGGTGCTAATATTTTTATTTTTTCGTCTTATCAATGAGTAGAGCGAACCTGCGGTTATAACAACTACTGTGGACGGCGTGGAAAGGTCGACTTTCACAATTTGCAGTGGTGGTGATCCAGATGATAATAATTTAATAGGTGTAAAGCGAAACGGTGGTGTCGCTGCAGCGCTTCCAGAAAATGTAGACGCCGCAATATCAAGCGAAAATTTCCCGCTAGTAGCAGGGATGATAGGAAGAGGAGCCAAAAAGCAGTGAGAAAATAGGAGGACTCTTAGCTATACTTGGATAAACCCTTCATGCCTCGCGGTTGGTTTACGAGACAATATAAACTGCGAATGGGCCGGAGATAAAACTCAGGCTATTGTATACAACTTGAGGTGATAGAGTCAAATAGAAGTTTAAGCTTGAACTATTTTCAACACGTCAAATACTAAGCAAAGGGCTTTTTATTCAACGGAGATATATTTTTTAATCTTATGTAATGTAATTTCTACGCTGAATGAATATAATAAGATTTATTTAAGGTATATAAATTTGTTCTTAAGTTAAAGGAAATAAATCGAAACTAAACTAAATGAATGCTCCTAAAATATTCAACATGAAAAAGAAACTGTGAATTTTCGCTATGCAGAAACAAGGTAACATATTACGACAAATGTAAAATTTCTAGACATACTTGTCTAACAACTCTCAATGCCCACGCAGTTCAAGGCCAGGTCTACTGCGGTGTCGGCAAAACGACTTGAGTCCCAAGAGCGGGATCGATGGGAGTGGGAGCGAAATGATAAACCGAAGCCGCATCACCGAGGATGGCCTCGCCGGGCATGACGAATCCATCTTGAAGCGGGTCCTGTAGGCCGACAATGGGTTGTCCGGGAATACCGCAAATGAGATAATTACCCCACGAAGGCTGGACCTTGCCGGGCCCGAGCTGGACGTTAGAAGTATCCCTGAGATCCCCGTAAAAGCTAACAGCGTAGTTGAAAGTATTCGGCTGGCAGTCCGAGGAAACGCTGAGCATGCAGTTCATTGGTGGGTTGCTGCGAATTGCTTTATTGTAACCAGCGATTGGCAGACAGTGGAGGAGGGACCATTGACCGGATAAGTTTGGCGACGCGATATCCCTCTCGTCGACTGGGACTGCGGTGGTGTATGCCATTGCCACGGTTGTGCAACCGGAGCCCGAGAAGGCATTCGGGTCGCCGGAAGCTTGGGCTGCGTTGCACATAGTCACGGAAGCTGCAAGGGGCTTTGGGGCGTTGGCTGAGGTGGAGTAATAAAAGTTTGGTGGTGGCGGAGCAGCACTCGTCGTTGTTGCAATCGCGGTTGTTTTCGGGGCAGCGGCGGTGGTGCGCACAGGTACGGTACTTGTCTTCTTGGTGGTTGTGCGGCCTGCAGGGACTGCGACAGCGGTAGAGGCAAGGAATGCAACAAGGACGGCTGAAAAAAATGAAGAACGCATTTCGAAGTAATTTATCTTTATTGGTTTAAAATTAAAAGATTAAAGGTAAAACAAAGTCTAAGAGGTGAGAATCGAAGTGATATTTGCAATGCTTGTGAAATAAAGATATATATTGATGATGATGTATTATAGTAGATCTTAATATGAATCCAAAGGTCCGGGAGACGGTTCCTTAAATAAGCTGGTGAAGCAGTTGAGATTTTTGTCTTCTATTTGGCTTAAGCTAGCTTCCCCAGCTAAGCGAGCTGAAGTTACACAAGTACAATGATGCAATCAAGAGATATCGAGCAAATTCTCCGATGCCGTTGCATTGCCGGCAATTGGGGCACGACATGTTAAGTCCTAAATTAAAAACTAGGGAATACCGGCATACCGGCATGTCCATGGCCCAATTGAAGTTGGCGGCCTGGCCGAAGTTCCCACGCCAATTCAATAGGGCTGGTAGGGCTGATTACAAGCAGAAAAAGGCTGGGCAGAAAAAGACTGTTAATTCAGCTTTGTTACTCAAGGCACTTTCCTAATTGGCTTCAACACTACGAAGGCTTGTCTCAAAATTAAAGCATTATTCTTGGTATTGAGAGATTGGTCTTGGCGATGTGGCCCTGGGGTTGTGTCTGTGTGCCCGGTGTAGTTTTAAGCAATAAACTTGAGTAGTATCATCATTGTATTACAATTATTTATTGCAGATGGTATGTTATCATTATTAAAAGTTGCTTTTAAACTGACTAATTACCAGTATATTCAAATCTTAATACTAATAGCCACTAGTATGAAACAGACTGAGCTTATCTAGCAATTCTAAGTTAATTGTAGTTTAATATCTAAACTGAAATCCAAGGTTCAAAAGTAGGGTTTCAATTTAGAAAACTATATTACCTTTTAATTGGAATATGTAGTTAATGAAGAAGGTTATAGCTGGTTTAAAATTCTAACAACTGCTACTACTAAACAGCTAATTAAAACTATTACTACTAACTAAAACATTTAATTAATAAATACATATATGCTAACTGGGACTTTTAATATTAGTAAAGACATAATTACTAGAGCATTAAAAAACAATAACTTCAAAAAACTTAAACTAATAAGAAAACTAGGATTACTAGCTACAATATAATAAACTAGGTTAGCATTTATTTTTAATTACTAAAACTAAATCTTAAACAACTAAAAGAAAATTATATAAACTAATAAAATAAGTATAATTTTAGGATAATAATATAAAATCTATTAGCTTTAGTATAAGCAATATAAGTATTATTATTTAAATACTATTAGCCTTTATTAGAATAAAAATAATAAATTTATGTTTTAGAATACTTTTAGCTATTACTATAAAGGACCATATTATATATAAAAATAAAAAATAAAAAAATAGAAGGATTAGTTAATAATTATTATTAAAATTATAAATATAGTAGCTAAACTAGTTGTATATAAAGAATAAAAATTGTTAATAAATATATATTATATTTTCTTTAGGAGCCTACCTGGGCTGAAATTAGTTTAAAAATTTATAATAGCAAATAATATTCTAAAACATAATCCCAAGAGTAAAAATAATATTAACTTGTAACGATATAGTGGTGTATATATCCGTTACGCTAAAAAGCCACCGGAAACTACCGACTAACTGGTAGTTTCACACCACTACGTATATATACCACATCACGAACTGTGACATAACTAGTATTACTATCAAACTAAAATTATAATCCCTAAGCTAATTTTATTTACTAAAGTTTATAATAGTAATTATTTTGTATAAGAAAATAAGATACTTCCCTATAATTACTATACTCAAAAAATTATATATAAACTACATAAAATTTAATAATTAATTTAGCCTAATAATTCCTTAAATTTGAATATAATTAAACCATACTAATATTATTTTAAGTGCAAAATCTTATATTATAAAACATTTATTAAATAATTTAATATAAAAATAATTTAATTAAAAGAATAGGAAGTACTTAATTAGGTCTATATTTAATATTAGATTAAGAGGATTATTTATCACATATAAGTGGTTATCAAATTATATAATAATAATGAATATAAAAAAAGTATTACTAATAATATAACTAGTAAGCCAGAGGGTATCTTGGTTAAAAAACCAGCTCCATGAGCTCTACTACCACTAGGCTCAATTAATATGACTATTCTAGGGCCAGGGCCAGAGCCAGAGCCAGAGCCAGAGCTAGAGCCAGAGCGTGTAGTTACTCCATTTATGTGATTGTATAGTCGACACTATAATCGGCGGTTTAAGCAATGATAGTCCCCAGTATACCAAGACAACCGGGCCACATCCCCAAGACCAATTTCTTAAATGCCAAGAATGATGCTTTAATTTTGAGACAAGCATTCGTAGTCGTGCCTCAGATACACCAATCACCGCGCGGTGTCGCACGTTAAGCGAAGCCTCTAAGCTGAGTTCGTAGGAGCTTTCACGTTGCGTATCAACCAACCAACCATGCAAGACCAGAAAACCAAGCTAGCAAATGCAAGCCCTCTTCCTAAGTATGGAAACAAGTTAAAAACTAAGAAATTCTGGGGAACTCAAGTTGCTCAAAACCTTATGTATTCTTTTCACCAATATAACAGGCATAGTTGATGCCACCTTCCGTCCTATCAAAACATTATCAACTATTCCAGAAGTTACAATAATAGTCTGCCTGCATATACCAAGAGGAGCTTCCATTCTTGGCAGTTTTCTAGTGTGCCGAATATCCGATGGCGCATTCGATGTATTAGCAAGATGTACGCCTTGCGTGTTGCTGGAGGTAGAAGTTGAGGATATACCGACGCCTATTTTGAGAAGAATCTCTTGAAGCCGATACATCTGACCTGTTCTAGGAACTGGCTAAAATGAACAATCATATAAGAAACTGCTTTGATTCATCCATGGCCCGCAAGCGATGAAAGATATTGAACGGGGCGGTCGCATCTGTAGAAATCCAATTAAACTGCTTCCGCCTATCATGTTCGCATGTCGTCGCTGACCAAGTTGGAATCTGAGAAATCCTTGGGGTCACGAACTAAAGCTGACTTAGGTCTACAAGCTATTGGTGGGCAGTGGAATGAATTAAAGAGGGGCGGTTGCCTTGGACGCTTCGCGAATGGTTGCTTGTATGATAATGAGCCTATAGCTAATTGCTTGTAGGAAGAAAGCCTGAACTGTTGGTAATTACTGTGCAGATTTATGCGACTAGAACATCAGAATGATAAGAGAGCAAAGTCCAGTTTCCACAATCATGCAAGGAGACATATTCTTGCTGAACTCTCGCTAGGAAACTACTACTTGTAGGGCTTCAGATTCATTTATTCAGGTGTACCCATAGGCCCAGGGAAGGAGCCTCTTATACCCTCTCTACTTCTTGAGGGGTCTAATATTATCCGCTGAAGCTTCGCTGTAAGGTCCCGCATTCAGATATCGTATATTGTAACATTATAAACGGCTTCGTCGAAACACGTTTCAATCGCTATCATTTCATTCGCTAGATATAAAGCAAAATATCGCTGTCATCTCAAGAATTGTTTCAGTGCGATAGAAATGGCATCCTCAATAGATGTAAGAATGTCATATATCTTCGTCATTATTGGAGTGAGTGCCATCATCGCCTTCTACAGCCTCGAGGCCCTGCTACTCTTCAAGATATGTAAGTTTTTCTTCGCTTTCGTCAATTCGGCATGCAGCGATGCGAGGAGCCTTTGAGATTTTAGCTTTCTGTATCGTACTGTTCGCTGGAAGTCAAACCTTCTTCTTTGGAGAATCCGGGGTTCAAGTGGTCAGCCAATCGGTCACGTACGATCTGACTGGGATCTGATGCAAGGTACCAGATCTGGCCAGTCAGATGGAGATATGGATTTTCTCCTTTAGAGGTTCGATTTTAGTCTATTTTAAGAGATGGCCTTGTTCCCTCGGGCTCCTTTTCTCAATGACTGTGTAAGACTAAATTTTTGTTTCTTAAGAGATAGTGTGCCCGAATGCATGTGTGAGTTCGTTTGTGTGTGTGTTGAGTTCGGTGAGGTTTAATTTTCCGGAAGAGCGACTTGGATGACGTATCGCCGGTTGCTGGATGGGAACTATTGTTTGTTGTGCTGAGTCATGGCACTATTCCCCTTTGGGCTATTTGACAGAGACACACAATGAAATTCCCTCGCTGCTGCTCGGCCGGGTATAAAAAAGGGGCTTCCCCTTCAACCCTCTTCTCTCTTCATACTTACCTTGTGAGAAGAAGGCCAGATCAAGAAGCGGTGTTCTTTCATGCGTGAGTCCGCATTGCACAGCGCGGTACTTTCACTGTGACCAAATGCGTTCGCGTATTCGGCTCGCGCTATTTTTGCTTTCATCCTGAAGATAATTCCGTCTTCAATTTTTTTTTTTCCATCGGCACCATAGACTTTGTTTCTACGGTCTGATGGAAAAAAACCCTTTTAAATTCCTTCCCTCTCCCCCTCTCGTTACTTTCCTCTCTTCTCTATATGAACTTCTATTGGCCAACAGGAACTAAAATATATAATTGTGAGCTATCTTATTCAATCGAGCAATATAATCATATAGCTGACTCAATATCTAAGAGGTGTTTGTTACCAACACAGTGTTTGTCATGTTGTTTTTGTCATGTTGTTTTCTTTGGGCACATCTTACTTTTTGCCGTCCCCAGCTCGCACTATCCCCAGAGCCCGTACTAAGTCCAAATCCTGGACCACGAGGATAGACACCGTATTATAAATGTTCTTCCAATATCCTGTCGCCACTGGCTACTTATGCTGCTCTATGCTAGTAACCATGTTACTAGATCACGCCATCCAGCCTTTTCAACCCAATCATTATAGTTATCATAACCTTTCAGAAGATTGCTCGGACTGTCAGTACTATCAGCGACGAGATATGAACGTCTTATTTGGGCAATCATCCGTGCCGTTCAAGACAACAGCAGTCAACTCCGCTTTTAATTCATCACAGCCATCGCAGAAGTTTGATTAGGGAATACAGAGCTTGAGAGGTTGATTTTGGCAATCATCTGCATCTTCCAAGGCATCAGCCGTTGATTCTTGCTTCCTGACTCATTTCAGCGCGGCATGTTGATTCAAAAGGCGAAGAAGACGAAGCCTGATAGGTCCGTCTCACAAACCTGCTGCGAGGTTGAAGACATTAGCTCTCAATGCCGTTCCATCCTTGTTAAATGGAGGCAGGTTTTCTTTTATCCTGTTATCGTTTCTCGACATTTAATCGTCTTCACATTCGTGGTCATGTCATGATGATCACAAGAACAATCTCCTTGCATGATTTTAAAGCGACACAGCAAACTTTGCTGGTATGCTTTTTTTGTTGGTCTACAAAAGATTGCTGATATACTTTCTTTCTTAGTCTGTAAAAGATTTTTCAGGATTTATAATCAAATATTCAGTTTTATATGCATGAATCAATGCTGTAGGAAAAAGCAGACGCGCGGAATTGCATTTTTATTCTGTGTATATTTTTACGCACATGGGAAACTCGTTAAAGCTGCTTTCTATTTTTTAGAAAATCAGAGCTTTTATAAATATATACTTGTTCGCTCTTTACTCTTAAGCCCCTAAAATTTCTGCAAAATACTTTCTAAATCTTTAAACTTCACCAGTTCGCAAAAGCATACACAGAATTAAAATGCAATTTTTGGGGTTAGTTTTTTCCTGCTGAATGCAGTATCAATTTCACGCCTACTGATTTATATACAGACTAGAACCATTCCAGCAATTTCTTACTATCATTAAAACAAATATTGATAACAGCCAAAATTCTAACCTTTCCAAACTAACACTCTTCTAAATTCTTAAGTCTGCTCTTAAACAGACTTTCGACATGTGGCCTCTTAACTCTTATTCACAAAAAATGTTTCGAATCACCCTTGGCCTTGAGTTTAAAGATCATATCAAGAATTTACCCCAAAATATCTATTCAATAACAAGCCCTTACCCTCCAAAAAATCCAACTAGTATTTCTTCCTCAATCATTGAAATTGTATCAGACGTCTGGTACAATAATGATTAACCTATCCAAATCTTCTCTGAGGGTTATGTGTTTCCTTCAGATCCAGTTAAATACATAATTCTAAACGACAATACTTTGCCAAGCACCCCGAGCGATGATATTTCCATAACTCAAAATGAAGACCCTCCTCCGAAATTAAAATGAAGACCCTCCTCCGAAATTACAAACTGACGATACCTTACCAAGCACCCAAATTGATCCTTTAATTTAAAATAACTATTTGCCTGCGGAACTTACGAGGGAAGGCCTACTTTTAGAAATTTAAAGTGTTATTCCTGCAAATACTCAGAATGATATTATGCTCCCAGAAGTTGAGATAGTTATGACTCCTAAAACATCCCAAAAACCCAAGAAATACAGCCAAAAACTGCAAAAGGACCCTAAATATCATATTACCGAAGGAATAGCAAAGAAATCATTAAAGAAAAAACCGACCTTGAACCCAGCCGATTCCAGGAAGGAGACTAATCTGAACTTTAATAGTGCTAAATAGAAGATTAAGTGTTTTTTATAGTGGATTTGTTGATATCATTATATTATTGTATTTTTTTCATGTCGTTTGTGGATAGGTGATGACTTCCATTTCTCTGATGGGTCCCTGAATATATTGATATTTCCGAGTCTTCTCGTTCGTTCTTTCTTTCTTTTCCTTTTATGATGTTACCATGGCAAATGGGGTAGGTTTCGATGCCAATCTTTGTTTGAACGAGTTTTGATTGTATCTGTTTGTGATCTAAATCTGGTTTTTATGTGTATTAGTTGTACAAGCAATGAAATTTGACCTTGAAAACTTAAATTTTCACAACTGAACACTAGCCTTGACATTAGACATGACACTGAGCTTTGTAACTAGGCCTGACGACTGGATCCGATGATGGCACAGGCTAGATTTGTGGGTGTCTGTGAGCATGGTCAATATATTAGTTCTGGTCAAACCCCTCATCACCTCACATGGCACGTTTATTCATAGGGTCATATATTTAATTCGTCGATGTATAATTCTGGCTATTGATATATAAAAGGTATACTTTATTAAACAAACGTTAATCTGTGGGTTTGTGCGGCATGAATGGATACTGGTTACCGAAAATAGGCGACAGGAGTCGAGCTCAGTTGCTGAATTAGTGGTCTGGCGTGCACGTTGGCGTTTGGATACGAGACTAGGTGCATGCCTTTCGATTGGGTGTATGGTGAATACCGCCTTTCGTTTTCTTTGTTTTGTTTTGCTTTATTCATCATTACCTTGAGCATAAAAGGTCTACCGTCTCTCGTTCTACCTTGATTGTCTCTGTTCATCATTTTAATCCTTAAAATTCAATACAAATCAAACTTACCTGAGCACCGACATAAACACCATCTTTTAGTCATGGATACCGATTCGACGAGTAATACGTACCGTACCTGCAGCCCGCTTCCCGTCGTTCATTTTTATGACAACATCTGCTCCTATTTTTGCACAACGGCGAGTCTTTCGATAACCAAAGCCGAGAAAAGATATTGAGCAAGGCACTTATAGGGATTTTATCCTAAACACATTGTTCACTCTTACATCATCTATGTTTGAGCCGGCAAACGCTCATCTCGAGTCACACGCATATATATGGAGCATCTGCTTATTTTACTTTTGCGACAAACCCGCCGAATTCGATCTGCTTGCCCGTCATTTTCCATGGGTTTCATACATTTCCTATCTGAACAGAATATTGTCATCCAAAACCCAAGCTGGGAAGCTGCGTGTCAGTGGAAAGAAGTTGCCTGGTTCTCTGATTTTACTACCAGAAGACAATCTTCTTTCGGGGCTTGAGTTTCGCCCAGCCTATCGAAAGACTTTTCGCCAGGAGTTCGGTGGATCCTTTGGAAAAGCTTCAGCCAGAGGTTCGCTTCAAGGAACCTCTGGTTCCCGATATTGGCGAATACATGGTTATTAAGAGCTCCGCTACGCAATTGCGACAGGAGAGAATTTTATGGATGATGATGGCTTATTCGAAAACCGATTCATGGCTTGTTTACGATAACCTCGACCAGCTTTTCAAGGTAAAGAAGCGCAAAGTCCCGAAGAAATGCATCTAACAAGGAAAAATATAGATGAAATCGAGTTTATTTAGAATTTTTTGTTTCATGTTTTAGTTTATTGTTTTCATTTAGAGTGTATATGTTAATTACATAAGATTTCTCTTGAGCAATTCGATCCAATACATCTAAGTTCATATGAAATTGATTGAATCTAGCCATGTCGGCGGTTGTGACGATATTCTCTGTTGCGTGATGATTCCTCCTCGATAGACGCCATGGATAAGAATTCTTGGAACCCAGGAAGTTTTGGATGTGCGCTTTGCAACACTTGTGCGCTCGAGTATGTACCGTGTACCGCTTCCGCTCTCGGAGGCACGTATCGCTCCGGCGAAAGACTAGAGGATCCGGTATCTGCGGAGTTATCGTAAATTTCTGTTTTTTTTTGTGATTTCCCTGAGGCGGTACGCCAGCTTCGCTTGCCTTTCATGGCTTTTGTGAATAAGGTACGCTCTAGCCAGTAGTCCTCGAACACTTCGGAGTTTGGAAAGTATTTTTTGTAATCTTCACTCTCGTGGAGTTGCATGATTGCGCGGTTCTGCATACCAAGCGGCACTCGGCTCCAAGTGATGGCTCCTTGTTCTGGGATGATATTCTCCATGCAAATGTTTCCTGCTGTGCTCTATCCCAATTATTAGGGTTATGCCACAAAGATAGAATCTTATTGTACCATGCTTACTAGCAAATTAAGCCAATGAGTTGATTTTGCAATCTTATTGTTGTTATTAATAAAAATTTTATTTTGAATTTTGGTGGGACTAAGCCTTGTGAGATTGGGAGGCCTGGGTATTAACTTTATAGAGGGAATGTGGATGTTGAATGAGTTGGATTTGGGGAGGACTTTGCTTTTTGGTTGTAAAGATGGGTGTTTAAGTCTATTGTCGTCCAAGCTTCCAGTGAAGAATGCAGCCTTTTTGTGTGGACATCATGTGTTGGCTGGTTTCGCGAGGTGGGACTGAGTGGGGGTTTGGTCTGTTAGCTAGCTGGGCAGTTGGTCTATTGCATAGGTCTTTTTTTTTAGCGTGTATTTATATTTTATTTGGGCACATTAGAGAAAAAATTGTCTTTCTTGACTATGCCATCTCTCAAAAACCGCATACGGAAATGATTTCATATACAGGAGGGCCTCTAATTGGAATAGCCGGGCGATCAGAAAAAAAGGGAAAAAAAATGAAATGAAAAGGAAAATTATAGAGGATTATTATTAATAATTATGAATTTAAAGTTTTGTGAATATACCATTTTAAAATGCTTAAATCGGCTGCATTTACTTCTCAATCATGTTTGAGGGAATGGTGTACCTACCTGTATCATGCGTCAACATCCCTATTAACTATGATAATTTGTAATAGTTATGCCGAAGAACCTTATGAAACCATGCCTTAACCCCGGAATAAAATCACATCAATACGGTGGTATATTCCTCAAATTACACTATATTTGAATTTTTGGAGCTGATTCTACTGGATAATACCCATATCACATTATTCTGATTGCTTTAAATTTGTACATATTGTGTAATTTCCTGGCCCCAAGCACATGCTAACTTGTAAAATTTCTTTTCCTTTTTTTGTATTTTTTATCATACGGTCAGATTCGAGTAGTACAAAACCCCACACAAATAATGGGTGACTTATTAAACCAAGACAATAATTGTAAAATTTGTTTATTCTTATCCTTTTATATGATTTTCTACATAAAAGTTGAAACCACATTTTCAGTCATGTATCTTCCCTATTGTCTTTCATATTATCTACCCAATTTATAACCATCAAATCATCACCAGTGGTTGTTCATTTTAATTGCCGTTCTATATCGCTTTATAATTTTGTAATTAATGATCATAATCTTTGTTTTTTGAAACATAACCTAATAGATACTTTATTGTGAAGGTAAGTAAATAGTTTTTTTAATTATAAATTAGAATGTAGCTAAGATGATAAACTAGGGGTTTATCAAATAGGGTAGCAATAAATGAATGTAAGCAAAGATACTCTAACTGAGGAACTTTAATTTTTGCTGGCTTCTTAAATTTATGTACCTATAGCTTGGGATCTCAGGTTCGCCGTACAGATCCATTATTTTATTAGTGAATACGACTGTGAGCTGCAATGGATGTGTCCTATGAAAGGTTGGAAGTTTATCGCGCAAGAAACTTCCGATAATCTTGTTGAATGCGATGTTACGCCAGCAGAGGAGGAGGAACACTTCACGACTTGCCATTACGTGGAAAGGCGACAACTGGAGACCATTAGAGCAATCCAGATGGTTACAGTCGAGAAAATCGATCCCATGCTTGAGCACAGCGCTCAGATAAACCCAGCGAAAACGATAACGGAACTAGCCGAAGAAGTGGATAAACCGGCAGCTCAACGAGGGGCTCTGGAGCTGAAACGAGTTTTTCAAAACCTTCAACCAATAGATTTAAGCTTTTTTGACTCAGGATGGGAATTTGACACCACAGAAAAGCGATGGCAGCACGCTTTGCATGGATTCAAGTTGTACCAGACAGGCTTCGGAGCGGATAAAGAAGGAATGTATATTAGAGACGCTTGGTTAATTCGGGGAAACGCATCGGACGACGTAGCAAGCTTCAATTGTTTTGTAGAATAATGGAAAAAAGAGGAGAACGCAGCATGCAGGCAGCAATCATTGCTTTTATTGAACTAGTCTTTACCTAAAATTTTCAGTAAAGGGGACCTGTAATCACATATCATTGACACGTTGGTCATTTCGCCCAGTAGAATTCCCGACTCCTCTCAATGTCGTTCTGTAAATGTCGTGCTGTCAATGACGTGTTGTCAATGTCGTGTTGTCAATTGATCAATCGTGCTATGACCTCGCTCGAGGTCTAGGCTAACCCGATACGAGAATCTCGTTCATGTTATTTTAAGGTAAATCAAACTCCATGTTATAGCCTGCTCCTTCAATCAACGAAGCCACTCTCCATTGAGTACCACATTAACAGATACCGAAATATTTTTTTGATCAATATCCATTCTATCTTACTATCTCTTACGCTTCTGAGCGCAAATTCGACTGCAATGGCTCTCACTAGAGATGAAGCTCCTGACTCTAAAATCGAAAAATCACCCCAAATGCAGATGAAAACGCCTTATCATTCCAGCAAATACCCGGCTAGCACAAGCCCTCTTCCAGAAATTATGCACCTAGTTTCACAAAAAGCTGGACTTCCTGTCCCATATGGCGATTACAAGCAGTGGGACCATGGCATGGTTGGAAATGTGGCGTCTCTGATCACCAACGAAATACGTACATCGCAAGAAGGGAAAATGGTGTTGAGACAAGAAAATGAGGATTTTAAGAAGGAGATATCGCTTCTCCGAGGCACAGTGACCAATCTATACCAGAAAGTTGAAGGTTTGGAAAAGGAGGTTGATAAATTAGAAATGGAAGCGAAGGACACAGAAAAAAAACATGTGGAGGAAATGGATCATGCTCAATTTCTGATGAAAGTTGTTGTCGGTGGTTTATTGGTATCTCTGATACAGAGATTCGTGAATATACCGTGGAGTCAGAAACTACTCTTGATTGGGGGCAATTGATCAATCGGAGGCTATAAAGACTCGTGTACGTGTAGAAGTTGATTTCTGTTGTATCTACTCAAATAAATAATTATGGAGCTATGAGGCATCTGAGATCTCGTACCATGTGTAAACGTGTTGTTCCTCCGGTCTGCAACAATACGCCCGCGTTTCATTGGTTTAGCTGAGGGCAGTCCGGCAACATTTTCGAACCCCCCGGCGGGCGTAACTAAATCCCTAAAAAACCACAACCTCAACACATTATATTTTAATCTTCAGTTTTACATTTGGATATTGGGATGAAAGCTTCTCCATCGAATCCATCAGAGCCATCTGGTACCATCTGGCAGATCAAACACCCCATCAAAAATTAAAAATCTAACTTATCAAAAACCAAATCAAAACCAAATCAAAAACTATATTAACTATTATATCAACTACCATATTAATCACTATATCACCACGGTCCGGATCACGCCTATTATCACGCCTGTTACCACGATTTAGATCACGTTTTAGATCACGTTTTAGATCATGGTTATAATTATGGTTACAGCCACGGTTTAGATCACGGTTTAGATCATGGTTTAGATTACTATTTAGATTACGGTTATAACCACGGTTTAGATTACGGTTTAGATCACGGTTTCGATCACAGCTAATATCACGGTTTCGATTACGGTTTAGATTACGGTTATAATCACGGTTATAATTATAAATTGTAATAATAATTATAATTTAAATTATAATCTAAATTATAACTTAAATTATAATATTAGTTGTGATCTAAACCATGATTATAATTATGATAATAAGTGTGATATAAACTATGATCTAAATTGTGGTTATAATTGTGATTAAAACTGTGATCTAAACCATGGTTGTAATCATGGTTATAACTATAATAATAAGCATAATCTAAACTGTAGTTATAACCATAATAATAAGCGTGATATTAACTGTAATCTAAACCATAATCTAAACTGTGATCTAAACCATAATTATAACCGTGATTGAAACCGTGATCGAAACTGTGATCAAAACCGTGATTGAAACCATAATCTAAACCGTAATTATAACCGTAATAATAAGCGTGATCTAAATTGTGATCGAAACCATGGTTATAACCGTGATCTAAACCGTGATCTAAACCGTGATCTAAACTGTAATCTAAACTGTGATAATAACCGTGATCGAAACCGTAATTTAAACCGTAATCTAAACCGTGATATTAGCTGTGATCTAAACCATGGTTATAACCGTGATAATAAGCGTGATCTAAACCGTGATCGAAACCGTAATTATAACCGTGATCTAAACCATGATCGAAACCATGATCTAAACCGTGATATTAGCTGTGATCGAAACCGTAATCTAAACCGTGGTTATAACTGTGATCGAAACTGTTATCTAAATTGTGTTCTAAACCATGATATTAGCTGTGATCTAAACTGTGATCTAAACCGTGATTATAACCGTGATCGAAACCGTGGTAACAGGCGTGATCCGGACCGTGGTGATATGGTGGTTGATATGGTGGTTGATTTGGTTTTTGATTTAGTTTTTGATCCGCCAGATGGCACCAGATGGCCCTGATGGATCCGATGGAGAAGCTTTTATCCTGATGTCCAGATGTAAAACTATAAAATTAAAATATAATGTGTTGAGGTTGTTGTTTTTTAGAGATATAGTTTATGCCCGCCGGGTTCGAAAATGCCCAAAACACGTGGGTTCCGTGAAAAAAAGCTCAAGGAATAAAAGTAACCTTTAAATCAGGTATATAAGATTCTTGTGTCGCGTCTGGCGTACGAGTCAATATATAGGTAAAATGTGTATTTCTTATCTTTCTTATTTTCTTTAAATTTTTTTCTCCCAGATTGCTTTTTTTTTTTTTTTTTTTTTTCGATCGATATCCGAGCCTCCTCTCTACTTGCATTGAAGCTCATCGCGTGTGGGTTGGTGGCGGATGTGGTGGGCCCACTTGTCTATTTAATAACCCGGTTTTTCCCCCAGTCTCGTCGTCAGGTTTTCCTTCTCTCACCCACAAAAAAATATCCCCTCGATGATTCCACCCAGCAGAGCCCTTCGCGCAACACGTCGATCCGGACCTACTACGTACAGAAATTACAACCACCACGGCCCGATTGTTACGAAGCTTCTGACGGTCAGAGAAGGCGTGTTTGCGGTTAATCGCTGAAACAAATATTGTTCACGCTCAGTTCCCGTGAGATGCCTAGTATTCAATTCCGGTCCCATCCCGAGCACATTGCGGTTGACTAAGGGAGTGTTTGCGAAACGCAGAAACAGATACCTGTTCACACCTTGAAATTGCGGATGCGTTCCATTTTGGCTTCCAAATGGATCGACCTTCTCTGGATGCCGCCTTCGATGACATCAACGACTACAGGCGTCTTCTGGATAGCCTTAAGACGGAAGGATTAACGGCTGGTGTACCTTCCTGGTCAGCTACGATTCTAGCTATCGTTCCTCACAATCGAATCCGTCACATCAAAGCGTTCCCCAAAGATTCCTTAGCATCAATCACCGTCCCCAAACACCACCCAAGTATCATTCGATCGTACTACAACGCCGAGGATCCAGCGATGACCGCCATGGCTGCGATACCTGAGTCCTTCCGCTCCAACACCAAGAGACAATTCCGCCGTATCTCGCCTAACGGTGCAACGGTTGGAGATGTTTATAACGCCATGTCAACCAAAAACCCTACTGGTCCGATACCTTCCATAGCTGAGCTCAAAGTGCCGGACTCACAAGAAGGCCAGATCAAGAAGTGGTCTTCTTTCATGCGTGAGTCCGCATTGCACAGCGCGGTACTTTCACCGTGACCAAGTGCGTTCGCGTATTCGGCTCGCGCTGTTTTTGCTTTCATCCTGAAGATAATTCCGTCTTCTTTCTCTTTTTCGTTGGCACTATAGGCTTCGTCCTATGGTTCGAGGAAAAACTGATAATAGTATTTCACTGAGGTTTTAAAGGTTGCATGACATCACGCGTCTCGTTCACAAGCGAGCTTCACCTAAAATTCTTAATCAGATGTGCTCTACCTCACAGTTGGAAGGAGTCTGCCTCACCTGGATCCAAGTTGAGTTACTCATTTACTTAATGCTAAGAACAGCCAGAATTCTCTTGCCGTTAAGCGAGAGTTACTCTCGTTTGAAGGGCTTCATGTGATATAATAAACAAGGGCTCCTCATTGTGCCAGAGCTTTAACATTGTGAAGATGATCCGTACCACTCCACCGTCCAGTCTAGATATCCAAGTAGGCGACCGTAATTTATCTAGATATTGTATCAGTTAACCAACAGCAGTTAACAGATGAAACCAAGTCATAGCATGAACTTAGATCACTCAAAGAGTGGCACCCAATTAACAGCACCAGCTGGTCTACCCCAAAAATGTTTGGGTAAGCATCAAATAAAAAGTAATTGTCTATTTGATGAGTAGAATCCAAGCGATTCGAGGCGGCCATCAAGTTCGATTGGCCCTATTGGAGGTATAAGGTTCGGGCGACTCCAGATGTCTTGATCCCATTCTCCTGAGCAACAGTAACAATAAATTGAGCCCATTTCCAAATCTCTAAGACGCCGAAAAGCTTTCAATAGATCTAGCGATTCACATCTTTCACTTTCTAGGAGCTTCAATCTTTACTAATCTGGTTGCGAAGCTCTGTCAGTGCTCGTTTAATTTGATGCACGTGCGATATATAGATAGGATATTCGCTATGATGCAGTATCTTCTAGTTACTCCGACCTGAAATATTCTATCTTTATCGAATTCCACGAACTGTTCCGTTTTCCATCTGGCTATTTCCCAACTCTCAAAATAAAACTTGTACGCCCTGCAAAGTCGTTCGGAGTTCTTCTCAAAGGCTAGTATTAAGGCTAGTTCAAAATTGCCAAAATAGTCGACGTGCAATAACTTGTTATATTTAGATATCGGAGATAAAATTTCTATTCGAAAGATGTCCCCGCACACAGACAGAGTGTACGTTTATTTTTGGACTAAGCAGAGTGGCATTTCTTCTGTAAAGTGAACAGTATATAAGCTTATTGGACATGTATTCCTAAGAAAAATTTAATTCTAATGTTGACTCATCCGTTATTTTTGATTTTAAGCTGGTACGCTCTCTCAAGTTGTTGAGAAATATGATGATGAAAAACACCCATTCTTGTTATTCAATACAAGGCTACATTCTCGTAGAGTTTGTGAAATAGATATAGGCCGTGTGAGAGGCTGTTAGCAAACCTAACCAAGAAAGACCCAGGTGCATAGAATTCTGATATTTTTTCATGTATCTGGCTGGCACTATCTTTACTTTCATTCATATTATTTTTTGTAACAGGCTCTTTATTGATGCTCTATCTAGGCTCTGTTCCTATGGCTGTGGAAATTATCATTTTATCTACATAAACTAAGCTTATATATCGCGGGGCTACTTTTTGTGGGTATAATCATGAAGAAGAAGGTCCTGTATTAGGACTCTAGCACTTGCTCTCGTGCTGCTTGGAAACACGTTGCATCGAAACAACTATTTGTAAATGTTAGCGGATATTCTGAGTCATGAGAAGCAAAGATGTGGGAAACTTACGGAAATCTTCCATGGTTCTCTGTTTGCGAGACCTGCCGTGCATCAAATTGTCGAATCGAACGGATCCTTGAAGCAAGTAATACACACCACCCATAACGCAAAAAATACCGAAAGACAAGACCCAAACTCGGACAACGGTAACAATATTGGTAGGTGCGTGCTCAGTAGCGAACCAACCGAAAACAGCAAAGAGACTGGCAATAATATCGACAACGAGAACAGCACCGCTCAATTGCCACGAGGGTATCGAAGACCAGAATGGGCCGTTAGCGCGGGTAATGAAGATGAGCCAGTTTTCAGTCAAAGCGATCTGCAAAAATAGAACCTCGTCACGGTTGCCATAGTTTTGAACGATACCTCCGATGTTGCCAGTTGTGTTACCGCTCATAAGCATGGTCGTAAGAGTAATCCAGGTGCCAATAGCAAGAACCATTCCGAGTAGGACCGAGATTCCCCAGAGCTTTGGAAGATTCCATTTCACAGGACTCTTCGAATACGGTGCATTATCATATGCGATTGCGAGTGTGGCAATGTCCGCAAAGATAGCAATAAAGACCACAAGATTGAGGCTCAGAGATTCGTTCAAAATCACAATCCAGAGACCCAAGAATATTTCAAGATGGATCGAGAGCGCAATACGGTAGACGACGTAGGCATACATTCGGTGAAAGATCTGTCGGGATGTTTTAAGGGCGTCGATAATGGCGGACAAACCGGGTGCCAAAAACACAATATCGGCGGCGGCGCGAGCGGCATCTGATGATCCTTCGACAGCGATTCCGGTGTCTGCCTTCTTCAGGGATGGTGCATCGTTAACGCCGTCACCAGTCATAGCAACTAGATAGCCACGTTGCTGGAGGATTTCAACAACATCATATTTATGTTGTGGGAACACTTCCGCAAAGCCATCAGCGCCTTCAACAAAGTCGTATACCTCTGAGCCAGACATATCACCACCGCTTCCACCTCCAAGGCCAAGTCGGTCGGCATCATAAATGTTGGTACCAAGGCCAAGCTGGCGAGAGGTCTCCTTAGCAATACCCACGGCGTCACCAGTAAGCATCTTAATCGAAAGTCCCAAGGCCTTCGCCTCCTGGATAGTGCGAGCGGTATCGTGGCGCGGTGGATCGGAACAAGGCATGATACCCAAGATCTCCCATGGGTTATTACCACGCTTGCGAGCGACACCGAGGGAACGGAAGCCACGGCCTGCAAATTCCTCAACCTTTTCCTGATAGGCGGCGATAATGTGCTCTGGAACTTCATCTTCGACGAGCTTCAACACGAAAAGAGGGGCGCCTTTAACACAGATGATTCTCTCGCCCTCGGGGGACTCCACTATAGCGGTGACTTTCTTGGATACAGGGTCGAATGGAAAGAACTCAAGGAGCTTATAGCTCGACAATAGGGCTTTGGCCTTTGGATAGTGCTTGAGAGATTTCAAAAACGCCTTATCAATTGCATCGAGTGCTTTGCGCGAAGCTGCCAAGCATGCGGTAACCATCAAATCGGTATCCTCGACGCCCTCAACGGTGTAGGGTTCAGCCAAAGAGAGCTTGTTTTTCGTGAGGGTACCAGTTTTATCGGAGCAAAGGATCTCCACACCGGCAAGGGACTCGATGGCAGACAATTTCTGAACAATAGCCTTCTTCTTTGCTAGATAAGCGGCGCCAACTGCCATGGTAGTGGTGACAACAGCGGGAAGGCCAACTGGAACTCCGACAATTGTGATTGCCAAGGTAAACTCGAGGATGTGGACAATTGGAGTGGATCGGTAAAAGGCGGCAATCCAAATAACAAGAAGTGTGAAAACCACCAAAGACAGCAAAACGGCACCAATACCATTGAGAACTTCGGTGAAATGGCCACTTCCAGCAGATGCTTGGGACACCAAAGCGGCAGCCTGGCCCACAAAAGTGTTATCACCAGTTGCGGTGACCATCATGAACGCACTGCCACGCTTAATCGAAGATGAAGCATACATACTGTCGCTTTGACGCTTCTCTACAGCAAGAGATTCTCCAGTTATAGAAGATTGGTCAACCTGAAGGAATGCGTCTGTGACGATACGACCATCTGCAGGAACGATGGTACCCTCTTCGAGTTGCAAAATGTCACCAGGAACGACCTGTGGCGCTTCGATTTCGGTCAATTGCCCGTCTCGGAGGACTACAGCTTTAAGCGCTAGCGTCTTTTTCAGCTCATCAACGATAGAGCCTGCTTGATATTCCTGAACGAAGCCAACGCAGGCATTGAGTAGTAGGAGACCGCAGATGACGCCAAAGTCAACCCAATCTTGTAAACCAGCAGCAAGGATAGCCGCAGCCTAATTTTTTAAAAAGAGATATGTGTTAGTTTTCTATGATCACTTTGGGGTCGGATAAGGTAGCGCTTACCTCCATGACGAATTGAATGGGGCCAACGAAAAACATCAAAAACTTCAAGAAAAGGTTTTCTTTTTCCTCTTTCATCCTGTTGAGGCCATAGCGTTTCTGTCGGTCCTTGACCTCGGCGCTACTTAAACCAGTATGAACAGATGTTTGAAGATGCTCGTCTGGCACAACACGGACAGTTGTCTTTTTAGCTTCATTTTCTTCAAGCTCAAACTCAAGAGGGTCCACTTCAGACTCAAGGTCATTTATAATTGCGTCAATATCGTCGACGTTGTCATCGTTTGAGAGGTCATTACTATAACTTTTGGTGGCCGTTGACTCTTTCCTTCTCGCATCTCTTAGGGTATCTCCGGAGAATTTGTGTTTTAGTGTTATTTGAGGAGATGGCATTTTGACAAACTCTATTCTGGAAAAAGTTAGTCGTCACGTTAACTATCTTGTTTTGGTCCTAAAAGAAACAAAAAAGAAAAGAAAAGAAGAACAATAATATTAAAATTATAATCGTTAAAAAGGACCGGCCTTATAGTTGTTAAGAAGTGAAGAAAATTCGTTAAAGTTTAACCGGACCAGCCGGTTGTAGTGATAGTTAATTGTTGCGTTAGTTGATGGAAAGAGAAGACACTACAAGGATGTGAACATCCTTTGTATTTATATACAAAAAAATATACCAAGATGGATATCGAAAATGTAGCCTTACCATGATAAGTAACTGTATAGTTCACCTCTTTCAGTCTAGTTCGCCCGGGATCGTTCTAAGAGCACAGCGAGAGCCTCAATACAAAACTGGTATCAAACAATCTCCGTGCGTCGCGGCTGGTTTACGTGACAGATCAGACAGCGAGCTTTAGCTGATGGCTTTATTCTGGGGCGCTCCGGGCGTTCCGCCCCTGTCGCTGGTTGACAGCCAAGCGGAACCTGCAACCCAACCAGCCCCTAAGGAACCGGGAACTCCAGCCTTCTTCAAACGAGCCGCAAAACAGCGGACTATGGTAGTCGTCAAAATGATCTAACGTCGAAATTTCAAACTTTCGATCCATCCTGTATCCGAATAAAGGAGTATCTGTAGACCGTGAGTTTCTCTAAAGATTTTACAATTGGCTTCTAGGGTACTCTCAAATAGCAAGCCCTCACAACAAGCTGAGATGCACACGAGAACAACACAAACCTGACACCAATCATGATAGCCTGGCATCGTTTGAACTAGAAATCTAATTACGCCCGTTTATATTCATTAACATGGCCGGAAGAGGTTTTTAGACTTGATATTGACTCCATACTGTATATTCTTATTCTTTCGCGATTTTGACAACAATTTCCATGACTCCAATTAGGATGTGATCTTATGTAGTCAACATCTAGGGGTTGGTACGAAACCCCTCAAACGCCAAGTGCAACACGCTTTTCGAGTCTCGTCCCTAGTCCTGATCTTGGCGACCTACAACTCTAACCTTAAACCAAAAAAGCTCCATCCCCGAGGTTCCGGTCGGTCTCGAGACTGAGTTCCAGAAGGATTTGGAACCGGTCTAACGCCACTCGTAAAAGATAATTATATTATGCGATAACGTATTATAGTGGGAAGTGAAACATGGTGGGAAGTGAAACATGGTGGGAAGTGAAACAGCAAAAACAGCAACATGTATTTCACCAGCAAAAAACGCGTCGATTCCAACCAGCTATTTATCACTTAAGAATACGCTCAAAACACCATCAATTTGAGCAGTTTTAAAAACTACTGTCTAGAACTACTATTCAGCTTTCCATACATCCACTTTATAAGCCGATCCGGTTAATATTAACAGATTGAAACGAATTGTTAGGTGTGGAATTACTGTATATTTTGTCAAAACTAAACATGTTTAATAGTAAATTAAGCCATGGTTTTCGGTGATGTAGTCTTAATAACTATTGCATATATTATATTAATAGATGCCGTCGTAATAGTGGTATCGAGACCAGTGGTAGTAACAGTGGTGGTGGTGGTAACAGCGGTGAAAGTTGTTTGTGTGATGACGATGCAGATGATTGAAAATGTGTGGTGAAGTCTATACAAAAATCAGGCTTGTTTGTTGTGTTTCACTTCTGGGGATGTTTCACTTCTGGGGTGAATACGTTACTGCTAGCTACTCAGGCAAATAATCCACGGGCTTTGGTTTTCAAGATCTTCTTTAGGATCTAAGCTGCAGCTGAGACAGCGATGTCGCCGATTCATCTCCCAGTCGTAGTCAGGCTTGATGGTAACGGCATCATGAGGGTATCTAGATCTATAGATAGATCATATTTTACGAGACACCTGAATTCGGAAAATGTCCCGATGAAGACTGATAAACGCCTTACCATTAATGGGAAATAACTACCCTTTCAACTAGATGTTTACCATTCTTCGGTGCTCCGTCATCGGGGGGAGACCTATTATTTTGGGTTAGTGTTCTTTTTGCTATATAGCGTCATACATAGCAAAATAACTGAGCTCGCCCTCGAAAATACGAATTCGGCTGTACATCACATAAAGATTTCAATGTCTGGAAAGGTTATCCAGTTCAATGGATAAGTATTTGGAGATTGAAAGGATCTAATATTAAGGCAAAGTACATGGACTACCACTCGATGCCTTCTGATGTTCAACTCACGATATTTCTTTATTGATGCGACTGTTTTGTTCAATTATAATCAACTTGTTCTTCCCTCGATGTCTTAGAGTTGTTCCTATGGTTCGGCGAAAAGGCGCTCATCCATATCATCCCAAACTCTATTGCCTCATCTTGATGAAGCTACTCTCTTTGTTTCTCGCTATAACGCGCTAAGGAACGAGGGTATGAAGTAGCGGCACGCGTTAATCGTCATGTGTAAAACTGCATAAACTATTAGCGGTCCGACTAGGAGCTTCGACTATCTTTGACGCGGTTCTGATGTTATTTGCGAAATTTGGGTTGGTAATATATTGCTGCCTGAGAATGCGGCGAGTCCGAGCCCAAACAACCGATCCACTACCGCGAGAATCTATTAGCGCCAAACCACCATCGCTTGATCCTATCGTTTAATTAAAAATAGTCTTACTATAAACATCCTCAAAATCGAAAAATTTAAACCCCTTGTCGTATTTGTTGATTTCTCTCGTGCCTTGTCCTGATACTTGAACGACGTATGTCGGCGACGCGAAGTTTGGTTGGCCTCCGCCCGTGGATGTCATAAAATCTTCGGCAACTACGTAATTGGAAAATGTTAGCTGGTAGTCCGAAGATGAGATAAATATTTAGAGAAATTTTTAGGAGAGGTGAACGGACGCTCTTGGCTTAAAATAGTCGTTTGGTCTGCACTGATGACGATGAGCCTCAGCCGATCTGAATTTTCTGTTTGAACAATCATTATTTCCGAGTCGGCGATATCCACACTCTCAGTATGAACACCCTTAGCTTGCCTACGGTATTATATTAGCAGAAGTTTGACGCAGGGAAGTTTATGAGCGAAACATACAGCTTTAGAGCCAGTTTTTCATTAGATCGAGGCGCTTTTAAAGACACGACAAAGAGTTCTATTCTCATTTCCGTGAGCCTGAACTTGAGATCCTCCGCCGCTATTTCGCTTAATCCGTTAGTCTTTAGATAGATGGAGAAGCGTTGTATATGATATCAACTAACCCTTCGGAGTTGCTAAATGTATTGATAAGCCTACACCCGAAATGACACTTTCTTGGCCATCAGGATGTGTTGGTTGCAGTCCCGCGCAGTCGATGTTATGTAGGACGACTATACTTGTCCCTGGAGCATATGTAATTCTTGTTTGGTACGTTACTGAAACGTAAGGCAGCCGAGGGCGCATCATTAGTTTATTGGGGGATGCTAGAATAGGGTGCTGTAAATTGATGACCTACCGTATAAAATTGTTTTGGTTATATCTCCAATAGAAGATGGTGTTTGTGTGAAGGAAATGATCAATTCCGCAGTGCTTAGTGGAGTGAGATGATTAGGGTAAATAGTGGTACCTATCGGCAAACATTCTTTCTTTGATGATTTGTAGTGAAGTAGTTGTATATTATCAACGCCTTCCCGGGTGTACGATTGGCGATTTATTGTAAATGTAACTTTCTCCACTTGCCCGCGCGAGCTCTGTAGATCGCTGTATACACAGTAAGCACCAGACTCTATAAGAGCGATATGGAAGGGATGGAATAAGCTAACCTCAAAAGATTTAAGATTCTGGTCTCGGCGTTATTAGATGATTTTTCAATCGTCTTATATGCTAACATAGTACCCCCATTGTGATCAAGCATTGACTTCGCCTTCTTCGTAGCGAGGACATCAATAAAATATGTTTCGAATGCATGTATCCCTACCAGTTTGGTAAGATTTTGGTTTCTTCAGCGATCTTAGAAAAGAGGTGAGGAAACTTACGGGTAGCAGGAACGCCTTTGATGACTAGAGTTGAGAGCCTGTTGATAGCCCGGTTTGAAGCTTTGTATATCATCCAAGTTTTGACGGCTCCTGCACGCCTTAGTGCGAAACTTAAAGGAGATACTAATTGAAGAGACATTAAGGGAAATTTCATTATCTTATACCGTAGAAGCGAGTCGGATATGTTGTGGAATGCTTACATCTGAGAGAGCCGAGCTGGAGGGAATGGGGAGCCGGACTACCGGGTTTTGAGGTACATTGACATTGAAACACAGGCCCTTTATCGCTCCAATTCGGATGTACCGATGCGTTTGAGCATAGTGTTTCTAATCCGGAAAGATATTCAACACAGAGTTCAAAATGGATAGTGACGAGAGGGTTGAGATTGAGTGCACTCAATCCTTGAGCGAGAGTGCCAGCTGACATCGGTGTATGAGTACGATCTCTTATATTGTCGACAAACCACGTATGAATCTCTGTCAACATGATTGTAACATGGTCGACTTGGGTTCCCAGTTGGTCAGCCTTGTTACTAGAAACTATTTATTAGCAACCCGTGAAGAAACTTGTAAAAGTTATTGCGCTAGGGAGTGGAAGAAAATATAATATTCATGAACTCACTGGCTGATAACGCCTAGGGCTAAATTGAGACTACTAATGTGGATAGATAAACTACGCCGAAGAATTGCCAAGTCTCCTCCTTCTGTTGTCCATTTAACCTTCTTCCAGTTCTTCTTGAGCTCGCTAGACCATTTGCGCAGAATCGGGCTGCCTGACTCCTTGGGCTGAATAATCGAGCTGTATTTTTCCACTACATCTTCTAAGTGCTTCAAGATCTCTTGACAGCCTTGGAGCATCGACACCAGAGGATCGTCTCCAGTATTTCCGTGAGAAATTATCAAGGAAGCCGGTAGTCCTGAATTGGTCTGAGCTCCAAGCTTGATACTATTCGCTTTACATGCTTGACCTAATGACGAGAGAGCAGTGCTGATTGAATACAATTGACTCTCAACCTCACGAAACTCCTCTGGTGCTGATTTGCGACCCGTGGTAAAAGCCCGGCCCAGATTGAGCGCGAGCTGTGCCATAAGGAAAGCATCACCGATAGAAACTGGCAAGGCCATCTTTAGCGAGGCTGCTGGATTTTGCTGGTTTGGTCGGTGGGATGGAATTGGTGTGGATCCTGAACGTGAAATATTTGACCAGTATCTTTGAACTTGTTATCAAAGATATATATAAGCCTTTGATTTAAACTTATGAATACGGGAGCCGCTCAGCGTAATTCTATTTCGAGGTAACATCGGTATAAGCATGCAAGAGTCGGAAATCCTTTGCTAAAGAAACATAGGAACGCTGTTTAACTTTGTTCTCCTTTCGATGGACAATAGTGCCTTACACTTGGTCGTCGACGAGAGTAGCCAAGCCTCGTAGCTACGTAGGCGGGGATTAGGGCTATACGGATAAATAGAACAAGGGTATATACACGGTGCGCAGGATCCAAATGGTTGAGGCCCGCGAGCTTGAGCGCGAGCGCGAGCGCGAACCGCACAGCGGGGCATTTTCCCTGGCGAGGGAAGGCTACAAGAAATCGAAGAATGGGTTCTTCCTAAAGAGACGGCTTGAGTCTTTAGTCGCATAGATATTTCCTTTTCCGCTCCAACCTTCTCTTTTTCCGATATTTTCAGTAGAACTATTATAAAGAGATCATTCATCTAATCTTAGATCTCAGGTTTTCATTTTCCTGACTCGAATTCCCGTCCTTTTTTGCGCCGTTTGAGCCCGCATCTTGGTATCTCTAGATATCAAATCAACGCAACTAATACAACACATATTCAAGACTAGACGGGTTCTGTGGGTCGGTATTTCTACGATCAGCATGCCTTATAATATCAACTATCGCTATGTTGACGGCCCTGTAATACACTGGGACAGTCGTGAGCCGATGCCACCAGCACACCTGCGCTCCGGGTTACGCTTCGAAGCACCAAATATTGAACAACGATACTATGTGCACCACCCGGATCTACAAGCAGAGATTGATAGAGTGCCTGTGCCCCGTCTGGGTAAGAGATTACTCCCACCACTCCAAGCCTCGGTCAAGGCCCAGATAATTCAGGACACCGCAAAAGTGTCTGTAACGCATTTATTTTTCAACGATAGTGCTAAAAATGTCCCTGAGGCATCATACACCTTCCCATTACTTCAAGGATGCAGTGTCACAGATTTTGTCTGCCGTGTTGGTAATGACAAAATTCTCAAGAGCGTGGTAAAACCTAAAGAAGAGGCGCGGACGGCTTTCAAGGATGCGGTTGGCCGAAACGAGTCGGCTGCACTTCTTGAACAGAATAGTCCTGAAATCTTCACCACGACTCTCGGTGGTATTCCGGCCAATTGCCGACTCAAGGTGGATATCTCTTTCATTCTTTTGTTGGATTATCGTTTCCAGGACGGCTATGGACTCACTACTTTCAAATTACCAATTTATATCGCGCCTAGATTTGGGGACCCGCCTCCAGGTTTGCAGAAAGCTATGCAAGCCTCGGTGGGTCTCAAAAGCTTGACAATGGAAATCGACGTTCTCGCGCCAGAAAAAATAGTCGACGTTAATTGCAACACCCATGCTACCACTATTGAGATCGGTGTCGGCGGCCGGAACTGTCAGAGTTGGCAAGAATTCGTCATGTTGGGTGAGCGAGAAAATCCAAAGTCTGCGCTTGTTTATCTCAACGAAAGTGTCACGCATCTCGACCGCGATTTCGTATTGGAAATCAAAACGCTGCCTGAGGCTAGCCTCGAAGTGCCTAAAGCCTGCGTTGAAACTCACACAGAGCTGGAGAATCACCGAGCAGTGATGTTGACAATACCACCGGCGTACCTGTTGAGGAGTAACGGTGCCGCATCCAACACCGCTGGCGGCGAGATTGTCTTTGTGGCCGATAGGTCGGGTTCCATGGGAGACAAAATGACAGCGCTCAAATCAGCTATGCAGTTTTTCCTTAAGGGTATTCCGACAGACCGAAAGTTCAACGTCTGGTCGTTTGGAGACCACCACGAGTATCTCTGGCCAGAGTCTCGTCATTACTCCAGAGAAAACCTTCAACAAGCTTTAAACTATGTATCGCTATCTTTCAGGTCAAATATGGGGGGGACAGAGTTACTACCAGCGCTGAAATCAGTTGTAGCCGCCAAGGGATACTTCAGCACCTTGGATATCGTGACTTTGACGGACGGAGAAGTCTGGGACCTCGATCGGACGCTTGGTTTTGTTGACGACACCAGAAAACAGAGCAAGGGGAGAGTTCGGTTCTTTTGCCTCGGCATTGGCGCAGCCGTATCTCATGCGCTAGTTGAAGGTGTTGCTAAGCTAGGCGGCGGCTATGCTGAAGTAATACCTCTTGCTAGTCAAGGTGGTTGGGAATCTCGTGTCGTCGCAGTTTTGAAAGCGGCCTTGGAGGATCATATAAGTTTCATCGATATAGAAATGGAAATTCAATCTGAACAGCTTACACCCAGTGATGAACCACAAGCAAGTAAGCGACCAACTAAAATTTTTCTATATACCGCAATTTTAAACTAACAGCGGCCTTCTAACTTAGACCAGAAGAATGGAATCAACTACTTTGCTCCTAGTCAAAAGATGATACAGTCCCCAGCACAGGCTTATAACATGAGTCCATTCCTCCGCCACCGGGTCTTTATGCTCTTCGAATCTCTAGAACCTGGATCCGTCGGCCTAGGAATCAAATTGAAAGTGAAGAAGCCAGGAGAAGAGCCAGTCACAATGTTGGTTCCTTTGGAATCTCTGAAGAACCGGGATAACATGCTGCACAAGTTCGCCGCGCGGGCTATCCTAGGAGACTTAGAGCGAGGGCAAATTTACGACACACTTAAACCTGAAGGACCAGTCCTAGACCCTTGGGAGGAGAAAGATTTGATCACTCGAGAAGGTAAGCGACTTGGATGTAAGTGGTCGCTTGTATCAAAATGGACCAGCTTCTTCGCCGAAGAGAATCCTTTCAAAGCCAAGGATGATAATCGAGACCCTTTCATAGATGCAGAGGGGGAATTCGTTGCGGTTGTTCCAGGAGACGATCTTGATCTTTTACAACCTCGGGGAGCCCAAGCTACTGGAGCTGCTAGACTGGAGGAACAGCCAGAAGACCCAGAGTTCGATTTAGACCAGTATAGGGATTTTAAAATCGAGACGGTCACGACTGGCGAGGCTAGGGGCGGTGATAGTGATGAGGATAATGATGGCAATAATACTCCGGTAGGTAGTGGCTCCGATGGATCGCAGAGAAACAGTCAGCAACAAGACAACAGCAGTGGCAACTATCACCGGCGCGATGGTGGCGATTTAGTGGGATCATTTGGAGTCATCGGTAGGCCACAAATTCCTCATAGTTTTGCAAGGAATCTTGAGAGCGCGTTTGAGGACTGTAGCCTTCCGAGGCAGGCAGTGATAGAAGATCCACAAGGTGCGTCCGGTGCGCGTCCAGTTATAAGGGCTGAGAGGGGAGCGGGGGTGGCGAAGAGAGCGAGGGGAGCGAGGGGAGCGGAAAGTATGGAGAGTGACGGTTACTTGAGGTCCCTGGCGGCGCGCATCAGGCGTCGATATTTAGCTATGAAGGGAGATATTGCTACCGGTATCAGTCTTGCTGGTCATGATGGATTTGTGGCAATGACAAATGATTCTTCGGTTAGCGGAGTGCAAGGAAATGGTGCCGATACTACACCCAACATGTCTCCTCCATTCATGGGTGGGGTCCCTCTCCCCTCCGGTTTCGTAAGCAGGAGCATAACTAGGCGTGCCACAGCAACCACAGCAATCACAGCGCCGCGGTCCAGCTTACCCGCTTCCTCCGCCATGATGCAATGTGTACCCCTACAATCTCCAACCCCTGAGGACAAGCACAAGCATGATTTTATTACAAAACTTCTTACTTTCCAAGCGTATGATGGCTCTTTTGCTATCCCGGATACTGAAGGCGACAAGTTATTCGGTCCTGGTTTCTTGGAGGCGGTCAAAATGTTTAGTCATAAGGTCGAGGAGCTGTGTGGGCTCTGGGGAGACGCCTCCGAGGCGGCACAGGTCGCCTTGACCGCTTCCATAGTCGCGCTGTTAGAGAACCAATATTTGTCTCAGAAGGTTCTCTGGGAGCTCTTGGTGCAAAAGGCCAAATACTTTATCAGCATGTATGCGGCTCATGTTGAACTAGTGATCAAAGCTGCGGAAGACCGTATAGTTGGAATCAAGGTTGATATCGACACGGGAAAAGCCACTTTACAGAGACCTTAACAAAGACACTAAGAGTACATAAATCCGACCGCGGACCTGTGGTAGGACAAAATGTAGTGTGGAACGTGGCTCCCCATCATTGAGGCCGGGGAACAGTTTAAAACTATACTTTCTTAGAACCTTTTGACAATAAACCTAGTCTTAATAATAAGGCAACTAGTAGATATCTGCTGGAGTATGTTTCTTCAGGCTCGGCTAAAAAAAATCTGATGATAGCCCGAGCAATTCATCAATCATAATCAAGTCTTGAATCTTGGACCGAATTGTTGCATCTGCTGAAGTGTGAATTTGTTGAAGACTTTATGCGTGATACTTCAACCTAATGCAATTCAGTGGGTTATTGCTACAGCAACATTTTCAAAACCCCCCCAGCGGGTGTAACTAAATTTTTAAAAAATAATGACTTTAATATATTATATTTTAATCTTATAATTTTATATTTAAATATTGGGATGAAAGCTTTTTTATTAAATCTATGAAAACCATCTAATACCATCTGGCAGATCAAACACCCCATTAAAAATTAAAAATCTAACTTATCAAAAACCAAACCAAAAACCAAATCAAAAACCATATCCATCATATCACCACGGTCCGGATCGCGCCTATTATCACGGTTTCGATCACGGTTATAATCACGGTTTAGATCATGGTTTAGATCACAGCTAATATCACGCTTATTATTATGGTTATAACTACGGTTTAGATTATGCTTATTATTATGGTTATAGCCATGATTACAACCATGGTTTAGATCACGGTTTTAATCACGGTTATAACTATGGTTTAGATCACAGCTAATATCACGGTTTAGATTACGGTTTGGATTACGGTTTGGATCACGGTTATTATCACAATTTAGATCACGCTTATTATTACGGTTATAATTACGGTTATAATTACAGTTTAGATTAGAGTGCGACATGGGTTGGTTTTAACCCAGAAACCAGCGGGTTGGGTCGGTTTGAAAGGGGTCATGGGGAACCGCTGGGTGGTTTGATATAGGTCGTGGGGAACCGCTGGGTGGTTTGATATAAGTCGTGGAAAACCGCTAGGTAATTTGATATAAATTATGGGGGACCGCTAAATGGTTTTTATTCAAATCAAAAACCACCCAAAAACCAATAGTTTCCTACTTATTAATAAGAAATTAGGTTTTAACAGGGATTATTGGTATTAATTTATATATAAAGTAATGTACAGACTTTTTTAAAAAAAATAAACCACTGAATATCTGAATAATGTAATTTCCTATGCACATAATTTTATTATTAAATTAATATATAATAAAATGAAAATATTAGATTTTAAGAGCACCAAGTACTAAACTCCATAAATTATAAATACAAAAACAGAAATAAATCAAAAAATGTATTGTCATAAAAAATCAAATATTATCTGTTTGGTCGAACATTATCAGCCTAGGGAATTAAAGCATATATAACATAATAATATAATTTATTATCTTTATACATAACAGTTTCTTTATTTACATAAATTATAAACTTATTTATCACTGCATATTAGAGAATTAATATTTATTATAAATATATTCATTAAAAAAAAAGTACTTATACTCAAAATAGTTGATAATAAAATATTTTATAATTTTTTGTACAACTTTTAAAATATTTTATTTTTATTTTAAATTTCTATTATTATATACTTGGTCCTATGTGATTTTATAGCACAAGCAGGCGAAAGTAGACTTAAATATTAAAAAATCAGTGGATTTTTATATTCTTCTAATTTTCCAAAAAGTAACTGCTATATTTAATTAAAAAAAAGAATTATTTTATATGTGGAGTAATGATTTAATAATAAATTTATTTTTTAATTTATTTTATTATAGTTTTTTAAAAGGTGCTACTTTGGGAGTTTTTTTGCCCCTTATTAAAACTATTATTCTAAACTTGACAAACTTACACCTAATAATAATTTTTATTTTTAAAATTATCTTAGTATTTAAGAAGTTTTAATATTTAAAATATGTAACTATAAAATAAATTTACAAATTTCAATCCTATATAAATTATTAAATAAATTATTTTTAAAGCTAGGTTTAATTAGAAGTTAAAATATTAAAAGTAGGTTTTTATTATATTTATATAATAAGGTTATAGATTTAAATTAATTTAAATATTAAACAATTTTAGATCCTGGAACTGTAATATGCCATAAATAATACTATATTAGTATCATCAGCAAAAAATTGTGTTGACCTCCTGGACTTCCGAGATTCATGAGGTTCCAGAGGTTTTTGGTTTTTTGGAGTCCTCTAGAGGTTAAGCGAGTATATACCCTTAGCAACCATTATAAAACTTTTAATATCTAAAAGCTTTCTCTTATTTAAAAATTTACAAATTTTATAAACTATCAGAAATTTTTTAAACTTAATCAGAAACTCCAATTTCAATAAGATTATATTTAAAATCAATTTTTTTAAGAATATTGTTTAAATTAGCTTCGAGATTTTATTTGATATTAGCAATCCTCAATCAAACACTTAGCAACTAGGTAAACATAGGTTAGAAAAATATTTTTATAGGAAAAAATTTTTTAATAATATTAAAATTTATATACAAAGACTAATAGATAATAAAATATACTATCTAAAATAGATGCTCCCAGTTCTTTCCCAAGTCCTTAACATTTATTTAACAACTTCGCTAACACTATTACCTCTATATCATCAATCAACACAATATTCTCAAAAATCAATTTTTGGATTATACTAGATTTTAAGCATCTCATATAGGCCTTTATCTCATATCAATAAACACCAATAAGAATATTAACAGATTAATAATTAAAACTATCTAAAAAATAATTAAAAATATCTAAATTATTTAGTAGTGTTTATTGTAGGATTCTAGAAATCTAACTTCAAGTTACCATATATATTAATATTTTTTATATTTATTTTTAAATTTTTAACACTAAATTGCCAACTTTTTAAACTTACCTAAATACAAACTTTAGTAAAAGTGATAATAAATATATTTAAATTATCAACTAAAATATTATATTTTATACCTAAGCCTTTAATAGTGTTCTAATATTAATTTATTAAAACTTTATAAATAATTGGGTGGAAAAAGAGAATTTATTATAATAATTTATTAAAAGATTTCTAATATTATAAGAAGATAAAAATCTTACCATATCATTATTTTTTAAAAAATCTATATACTTTAAATTAATTAATTTTTTAATACACCTATTTTAAGTTTTAATGTTAAAATTTTTTAGTTTATAAGTGTTCATTACCAAATTCTTAGCAAACTCCTATAAATGGTAGCAATAGTTATTGATAAAATATCAAACCTAAATTATAAGATTAAAAAATAAGAATATATATATTATTTAATTGGTTTACTTACATGATTTATTGTTAATATAATAAGTTCATATTTTAGAAAATATTTAATATACTATTGAATATTATTACTATTCAGTTAAATCTTATCTAAAAATTATTATATAAACATATTATTTTTTATTTTATTAAAATTTAATAATTTATTTTTTATTAATATATCTTTAGTATTTTATTGTTAATTTTTTTATAATCTATAGTTAATATTGGACTCTAGGCAGCTAATAGCATCTAATAACAAAAATAAAATTTAATAAATTTTATTTAAAAGAGGGTAGAAAGGGTAAAAAGCATCAAATTTAATTAGATTATTATTAATATATAGATTATTTTTTTTTAAAAAAAAAAAAAAAACTAAAAATATTAAGCATCTAGTATAGAATACTAAAATTGGATTTAAAGATAAATAATCTACTCATTATTTAATTAGTTTATTATTAATAATTAATTTATAATCAATGTTAGTAGTTGATAAATTATAGGTATATTTTAAAAAATATATAATAGATTTAGTAAAATTTATAACTGGAAGATTTGGTTATTCAAATTAATTAATTAATAAAGCAAAATTAATAATAAAATCACTTATTTATAAATACTTATTTTTAATAGTATTATAATCTAAAAGATTATTATTATTTAGATTTTCTAAATTAGTAATATCTTATTTGTCTAAAGATGTAGTATCAATAGCAATCAAACACTCAGTAACCAAAATTGGTTTCTGGATTATTTCTTCTATAATTTAGATTATTTTAACAACTTAATTTTGAACTGATATTAATATCTATTAATTAGTTTTCTTTTTATGTCCTTTGGCAGACACTATAGATCTTCAATTATTAAAAAAATCTTATTAATCTTTATTTTATTTAGATTTTTAAATTAAAACTATTTTAAAAATAAAAAAATATTAAGTAAAAAAAAGGAAGGTAATATTAAATTATTAAAGTTTGGGGATAATAATTCTAATAATTTATTTTAAAACAATTTATTATTAATTATTATTTTTACTTCAGAAAGAAAAAGGGATAAATTAAAAATATATTATATGAAGAGTATTAAAATAAAATAAAATAAAATGGTATATAAATACTAGCAATTTTATACTAAATTACTATTATCATAAAGAGTATTGTATGTTTGTAAATTAATGTAAACATTGATTAAAAATTTTTTTTTATTTAATAAAAATAGATGAGTATGAGATATTACCTTAAATACTAAAATAATTCATTGATTAAAAGTATCGAAAATATTAAATAGTATCTTAAGTATAGTTGTTATAAAATTATAAAAATCTATTTATTATTCACCATCTTTTAAATTAAAGTTAGTAATTATAATAATATTAAATGACTTTTTAATATAAAGATTTTTAAATTATAAAATAAGTTTAGTATAAGCTAGTAAGCGTTTATTAAAAATTCTTTATTATTTTTTTTTTTTATAAAAGATAAAATCATAATATAGTGATTTATAACAAAATAAAAATAATCCAGTATAATAAATCTAATAGATTATAATAATATTAAAATCCTAAAAATCTTCAATAAATACTACTAGTTAATTAAACAATTAACAAAAAAACATTTTTATAATTTTAGTATTATTAAAATTCCAGGTGTCTGGTATATACTCTTTATTAACTGCTTTGATATAATATGATTTTAAAAACTTTTAAAATTTTAAATATAAATCTTTAAAGTTATAAATATTTATAACTTTTTCAATTATTTATATTATTTTCTTTAGATGTTGTTAAAAATTTTTTAAAATATATTTATTAGCTGGTATTGGATTTATAGTGTCTTATATTTACATTTCATTCTTAGATTTTAAAACTATATATAAATATTACCGATCAATTATCAAAAATATAATAATTATTAACTTACTATTATTATCATCATTAAAAATATTACTAGAGTTTGTTATAAAACTATTAACCATAAAATCTAAAAATTATAATTTATTTTTTTTTAATTTAAAATACTAGTCTATTATTAAATGTTAACAAACCAATCATAATTAATTAGAATATTAAAATTATTTAAGAAATACTTTCAAATTTAGTTCTTATATTTTAAATATTATTCTTTTTTAATAATTTATAATAATTTGGATATTATAATCAATATAATTTAAAACTTGATATCCTTTTTTAATTTAAAAATAATATTAAAGCTCTGGAGTGTCTATTAACTATTTTCCAAGGTATCCATATTAATAGATTATATTTTTATAGTAACTTGGTTAATATATTTTAACTATATTAAAATGATTTAAAGCTTTTAATTCTAATTTATATTAATTATTAATTTCTTATTTTTTAAATTACTAGATTTAATTTTTTTAATGCTTAGGTATTTGTTCAGTCTGTATACAACTTTTAGCATTTAATAAAACCTGCTACTATTCTGTCATCTTCTTTTAACAAAATATAAAATTTCAAAATTATAAAAAAATTGATTTAATTTAATAAAAATTTTACTAATATTAATTTAATTATTAATCAATTATTTTATTAGTATAACTATAATATTACACAAATAAATAAAAATTAATAAAATATTAAATACAAATTAAAACCTAATTAAATTTTTAATATTTAATAGTTTCTAACAAACTCTAAAAAACCACAGCCAAATAACAAACAATAATCCTACTAGCCATTTGAAATTTTTTACTTTACCATTATATAATTTACAAAAACAATTTTTTAAATCCAAAGAAATTAGGATATATTAGAAATTTGATTTAAGCTCAGTTAAAGCTATCTAATCGTTTATAACACCAAATAAATTGATCAACCCAATTTAATATATTCTTTAAAGTACCAAGATAAAGTCTATGTAAAAAATCCAATTTTAGAAATATATTTAGTTGAACTCTGATAATCTAACAAAAACTTAAGGGGGTTTAACCTGATTTTTTAGTATTAAGTTCTTTAATTAATAACTTTTGATATTGTTAGATTAAAGTGTTCAAAAGTTAAAGTTTTATTTTATTATAAGAATAATAATCATGATTTGTTGTTTTTGGTACATATTCTTCAAGACTCTGAGTGTCCATTTCGCAAATAGGATAAGATTTTGTATTAATATTAAATAAATTAGCATATTCCATATGATTTGTAATTTAATCGTATAATCAAAGTATATATAAACAGATAAAGCCATTTTTATATCTTAAATTGAGGCTAGATTCTATAAGATTCTTAGCGTCCAACTCTAGTTCCCATTTATTTAACGGTTGAAATATTTTGAATAGAATATTTTAAATATTAATATTAATTTTTAATTTTTGATTACTATTAAGATCTTTTTTTTTGGATAATATTAGTATAAGTGCAAGTAATATTCATACAAAGAACAACAACTTACTTTAGATGCTGGCAAATAGGTTCCTAATTGTTAAATATATCAGCCATAATTTTTTATTACTAAAAAAATTAGTGAGATAGGTGGTATTTGATGTATAGATAAGGGGAATTAATGTTGAATTGTTTGGTAATATTAATTAGAAGATTGTTAGTATCTATGATATAATATAATATAATCTGATGTAAAAAAAATGTATGAGAGTTATTTAAAAAAAATATATATTTATATCTTCTACTATTAATCACTTATATACAATTCTGAATATAAATACTTGTTTTCTAAATTATATTCTTTAATAGATGTGTATATTAGACTACTGGTGTACGCTAATTGCCTGAGAAAGTATTTAATACAGTCAATGGAATTATGATAAAAATATTCTTATAATTTTAGATTTTTAATTTCTTAATTATAAATTGAAGTTTAAAAATCAATATCTAGATCTTTAGCTATATTGTTAATCTATTTTCAAAGTGTATATGCAGATTGGAAAGATGTATTGGAAAACTCTGTTAATTTAATATTAAAAAAATTATTAATATTAGTTTTTAATATCTTATTTTTTATTATCTATCTCACTAAACTATAATCTTTAAAATTGATAAATGGATGAAATGGATTTTCAATTAATTTTAAAGTTAAATCTTTAAATCTAATTATTATTTTAGTATTTGGATATGTATTAGTATAAACTACTAAGGGACGTTCAAAATCTAAAAAAAAAAAAAAAAGATTAGATACACTTTTTGATCAAGAAAATCAAATCTGTATAATCAGATGTTTAAAATCTAATAAATTATTTTTAATAGTTGTTTAAAGTTTTTTGTAATAGAATTGTTATTCATGTTTATCACATTATCTAAGACTTTTATAATTTTTTTGACAAAAATGACATGGAAATCTAAAAGGCATTTTAAATATAACTTAAATATATATATATTACTACTAAATATTAATCAAAAAATGGAGCTATTAAAAGAGAGAGAATACCAAACATCTAATACAAACCCTTTCCAAGCTTAAAGCATTTAGAAATAATTTCGGATTGAAAAAATATTTAATGAAAAAAAAAAGTAAATTACTTAATAATAAATTCTATTTTAATTTAGTTTAATCTATAATATAACACAGTAATTAGGATTTTTTGATTGTACTCCCAAAAACTAATACCCACCCTTATATATTTTCAATAGAAATTGGATTTAGAATTTTTAATATATAAACTATATATAAATTTATTCTAGAATATTTTAATATTAAAATAAATGATGGTAAAAAAATTCTAAAAAATACTTTTAAGCTTGCTAAAATTTAACAAAAACTTCTATCAATTTCAAACATCTATCCAAAAGTAAATTCTAAAATAAATAATTTAATATTATATAATAAAATTATAATATTATAAATTTCATTCTCTTCTTTCCATCAATATCATCATTATTATTACTATCATTATTACTATTACTTCTATTATTTTAATATTTAATATTTAGTACTCTCCAGTTTTAAAAAGACTTTGGAAATCCTGTACCAGTTAATAACTTACATGTTAAACAAGTTATCAATTTTGAAATATATATTTTAATATCTGTATTCTAGCATAATAATAGAGTATGATAGTAGATTATTAAAGATTATCTATCTCTAAAATTAAAAATCTAAAATAAATTAAATTTTTTATAAGATGATAAGCTAAAATCTTAATAGAATATTAAATAATAAACTAGATTTTAATCTTTTTAGTTTAAATACCAATATTATCATTCCACAAACACCTGATTTTAAAAAATTTAAAGATGTAAGCCTAAAATTATTTAAAAACAATGATAAATTTCTTATAGATATTTTTAATCTTATAAAAAATATTTTTACAAATAACTCTATATTATTAAATTATTATCTATTATCTGAATTTATTAAAAGAATTGTTATATTTGAAAATTTTAGTTTATTTAATAATTTTAATTTAAATTTTAAACCTATTAATTCTAAATATAAAAATTTAAGATTTAAATATTAGAAAGATTTTAATAATTTTATGGTAAACACTAGAATATTAGGAGGGACTAAACTATTTAAATTACTAAAAAGTAAAAATAGTAAAAAGAAATCTGGTATAAGAAAAAAAATTATTAAAAATAAAAAACCTATTATAGGTAAAAAGATGGGTGAGTAATAAACTTCTAGTATTTTATATCAAATTATAAAAAAATTTTAATTTATAAATATAAGATAGTATTAGTTATAAAAAAAAAAAAAAAAACTACTAGCAATAAAACTAAAAATAGAAATAAAAATGAAAGTAAAAACAAAGATGGAGATAAAAATAGAAATAGTGATGATAATAATAATAATAATAACAACAATAATGATAGTGGCAGAGTTGTAGCGCCAAGAAAAAAAAAAAACAAAATTAATAAATATCCCAAAATAATGAATGATAAAATATTAAAAGTTAACTAATAACTTTTAAATTAAAAAAATTAATCTTAGCACAGCAATCATAAAAAATGATAAAGTTGTAAAAATTTTTAAAACCAATGGTATAATCAAGAAATAATTTTTTTAGAAATTAAAAGGTAAGAATTAGTACCTCATAAAAAACTCTTAGTATTTACTAACAGATTATATTTAAATAGAGGATATGGTAAGATTGTTAATATAAAAATTATTATTGGTTTTGATTTGGATAATTTTAATTATGTTTATTTTAGGTTAAGAAATAAAATAATTTTTAAAATTAATTTAAATAGTAAGTTTTTATGAGATGCTAGAAATTTGTTATAAAATATTAATTCATGTATACAAACTGGGTAAGACTTAGAGATTTTACTTTAAATAATGATTAATAAGTTATTATTAATTATTTAACTGCTGTTTAAGTCAAAAAACTAATTTACCAAATTGCAAAACTAGCGGACTTTGTGAATTTAATATTAACCGACAATAATAAAAAAGATGGAGGTGATGGAAAAAATAATAAAAATAGTAAAAATGGGGGTGCTGGATTTTTTGGGAAAGGTAAGAAAAAAAATAATGGATGTAGTGCAGCAGACTCTACTAATTTTTTAGATTATAAATTTAATGTTTTGTGCTATATTAATGGTTAATAGGAGTAAACTAACTAAAAAAATTTCAATATTGAATAAAAAAAAAAAATTATTTCTAAAATCATAAAATTAATCTATTTTAATATTATTAAAAAAATAATATTTATAGATGATTAGATTAATACTAAAAATCCAAAACTAACTAATAATAATCTAATAAAATCAATTTTTATTAATTTAAAAAGAATTGTTTAGAATATATTTAAAAAATATAAAGAAGGTATAAAAATTATTTTAAAATATACTATTTTAAATAATTATATTTATTTTAATAATAATCTTATAAAAAATTTTAGGAGTTTTTGTTTGGAGGTAAAGTAAAAAGAAGCAAAACTTGTGAAGGTTAGGAAGGAAATAAATAAAAAAAAATTATAAAAAATAATTAATAATTATAAATATTTTTCTATTTATAATTAAATACTAAAAGTCTATTAATTTATTTTTATAATTACTTTTAATAAATTGATTGTTGGTATTTTTACTTTTATTATTATTTTAAGTTTATTAAAAGTTTTAGGTATAGTTTTAATTTTTATTTATATTAGAATTTAAATATTTTATTTAAATAATATTATAAGTTTTATTTTTATTTAGAATAATATGAATTATTTATATGAAGATTTTAAAAGTTTGAAAGTAGATGGTACTAATTTGGTAGAATTTTTTAATACTAAAATAAATTTATTGACTGTAATTTTGGCTGATTTGGATACTTTTATAATTGTAAAAAATGGTGGAGCAATTTTAGTTCATTTATAATTAATAAAGGACTATACTAAGCTAATAAATAATACTAAATATTTTTTATATAAAAAAATTATATTAATTAATAATTTATAAATGTGGTTGGATGATATTTAAGTTATAATTCAAAGTAGAGCTGTTATAACTTAATTATATTATATTTATGTAATTTTTTATTAAACTTTTTAAAATAATAATTTGTTTTTAGTTAGTAAAAATATTTAATTAAATTTGATAAAGCTAATAGTATTAATAGTAAGGAAAAATTAATCAAATCGGAATAACTAGTAAATGTTTATAGAAGGATATTAAAAAAATAATAAAAAACTAAAATAAAAAAATTAAAAAAAAGATTAAAATATAGGGTAAAAAGTTAGTTAATATATTTTCTAAAAAAAAAATTTAAAAAAATTTGTTAATGGTAAGGGTATAAAAAAAGATTATAACAATCTTCTAATAAATTATAATAAAAGTTTTTTTTTTCTTTTTTAGATTTAATTATATTTTTAATGTAAAATTGATCTGATAGATGACTTACAAAAATTAATTTTTTTTTTTAAAAAAAAAAAGACAAGTATCTTATTAATTAATTAAATAATAAATAAATTGTGGGAGGTTTTAAATAGATTCCTAGTGTCTGCTACCAATCTTAAAAAAAAAGGTATTATATAACAAAATTTTTTTGTGGGAAAGAAGGAATATAATAGTTAATAATTGAAGTTATATATACTTATATAAATCTTATTAATTTTAAATTTTTTCAAAAGCATTTTGGAGATTTTGGGTGTTTTCTTCTCATATTTTTGATGATGCCTTTTGTTATTAATTTAGTTCTAAGAGGTGAAAAGAACTTTTGATGGGGTGCCAGTTTTTAAACATCTGAGGTTGACTTTTACATGACTTTTGCAACCTTTTAACACCAGCAAACATCCTCTCAAGCAGTCAGATTTTTTGCTGATGATGGCTGATTTCTTTATTTAAAGAATACAAAATATTGTATTTAAAACAGTTAGTATTAGTTATTTACTAAATATAAAATCTTATACTACAAAATCCCATACCACAAGTCTTTATTAGTGTAAACTTACATATATCTTATCTAAAACTTATTGTTCTTTGATATATAATACTAAAAATATGTTTTTGTATAAAAAACATAAGAATAAATATATAAAACAAATAATATTAGTTTACTTATAATAATAAAAAAACCGTTTTAAATAAATATATATAATATTTTCAATTAAAATAAGAGAAAAAGAGGCCTATCTGGGTTTATAAAAAAAAAACAATTTATAATTAAATTTTATTTTTTTTAATTTATTTATAAACCTACTTTTTTTATACACCTAATTTCCTGAGTAAAATTAAATTTTTTTATACCTAAACCAACTATATTAAGTAAAACTATAATAAAGAGCTGTTATGCTGCGCATGATATATGGTTCTCGAGGCGGTTCTTAGCCACCCTCGAGCCGTTGAGGCGGTGCCACCTTGAGGTGGCAAATTACCACACCCTCAACGCAATATGCGATTGCGACCAATCTCGCTATGAGAACGTCGATTGGTCTAGGGAGTATGGATAAGCGCTCATCGATGGGACAATCCATCGATGAGAGCTCTCCAGCCTAGATCCATAGACTGGGGCATCGACAGACCCAGTCACGAGTCGGGAGACCTAGGGAGGCATAGAAGCACGAGACTAGTCAGCTAGCTATACCGATTGGTCTCGAGGGATATGAGCAATTATATTAAGCGCCTCGACGGGAATCGAGGTCACAAGAGAGCTCATGAATAGAGCTCACCTTGGGCGCTTACCATCGAGAGATATCGGCTAAGCTAGGCAAGCATCGGGAATCATAGAACCATCTGGATTAGCATAACATGCTATAGTCTCGTGTATATAAACCACTTATCCAGTCGTCGTCTGGAATCGACACTGGATAATCTACTCCTTAATTTACTTAGCCATTTAGTTATTACTTGATAGCAAAATCACTTCCCTTTACAGCGTACTAAGTGCCACCACAAGTTCTATCTCGAACCGCATCGAGAGCACTAGGCTCGTGCGGTTTCACAAGAGCATATATATTTAAAATATTATTAAAGAAATCTGATATACCTTCTCCAAATACCATCCGTCAAAGAAAGTTTAGAAAGTCAAAAAATAAATAAAATAAAATAAAATTAAATATTAAAAATAAATTTACAAAAAAAAAATCTACTACTAAACAAAAACTGGAAAAAAGTTTAAAATTTTAAAAATCCAGTACCACCAATCAAAAAACAAATTTTAACAAATAAACTAAAAAATATTCAAATAAAAATTTACAAAATAAAATAACTAAAATTTATACCATTTAAAAAAAAAATAATCTTAATAATTCATTACTTTCCTTCAAAAAAGATTACCCCATTTTTACTAAAAAATTTGATTAGAAAGACTGGTCACCTATTAAACAAGTTTAAAAAAAGAAATTTAATTTAATTAAAAAAAATAATTTTTTTAAAACTAGTCTTAATTAATTTTTAGGTATAAATGCACCTAGAAAATCTTCAAAAAATAAATAATCAAGAATAAGCCAATATTTAATTTAATAAAAAGACTTTAAAAAAAAATATAAAAAAAATAATATAAACAGAGATGATACAAATTTGATAAATAAAACTAAAAAATCTATAAGTAATAATAATAATAATATAAAATATTTAAATTAAAAAGTTTAAAATTAAAAAATTAATATTTTAATCTTTTTGCATATTTAAAAAATAGTATACCAATACTTTAATATCTTTGATAAAAACAATCTAAATTTTAATTAAAACTTGAATAAATAAATTTTATTTTTTATATTTTTAACTCTCCAAAATTATATTAAAAAAAAAAAGTTATTTTATATGTTACTCTACTTATAAAATAATATATAAATACTATAAAAGAAATTAAACCAAATTAAATTAATTTAAATTATCTTAAATCAAGTTAATAACAATAACAAAACAGTTTAATTTTATAATAAAATTCTTTTTTTTTTATAACAATCTTTTTTTATTTTCTTTAATTTTTTTAGAAAAAAAATTAAATATGTTTTTCTAAATTAAACCTATGATTTCTAACCTATTGACCAACCTCCAGCTAACAGCCAACCATAAATTTATTATTTTCATGGTTAAAAGTAAAGATAAAATTAAAAATTAATAACAGTTAACTAATTAAATCAAAACTTAACAAACAGCAAGTAAAAATGATAAACTATATCAGATTTCAGATTTTAAATTTTTTAAAACCTTTTCTATTTAATAAGATTTTGAAGAGGTTATTTGTAAATATATAAAAAAATTATATATTTTATACTTAATTTATAATATATTTCTTATATATTTTTATAACAGCAGTAATAGGATATTGTTTATAAAAGGGTATCTAAAATTTAGTTGTTGTAAGTAAGTATTAAAGAAAACTGGATAAAAGTTAATTATTTCCTTATTTATTAAGTTTAATATAATAAGTTATATTATATTATAAATAGGTTAGTGTTATTTTATATGTGGAATAAATTTAATTTTATTTAAAATTTGGGTTGTTAGAAAAATGAATGGCTGAAATTTTTAAAATAGAATTATAAATAGCTGCTTTTTAAGCTGATAATAAGTAGTAATGTTTTGTTTTGATTTTTTGATAATTTATAGTTTTATAATTTTTTGGATATGTTGTCACTGGGTATTAAAATATTGTTTGTTAAGAAATTGAAAATTATATTTAAAGATTAGCTAGAGGATATTATAGATATTTTTAAAAAGAAAATTTTAGCAGATTGAAAAGTATTTTTTTTATTAAATGCTTAGATCTCTCTAAATAAAATGGTATTTATTATTATTATAGCCTTTTAGGTTAATAATGTTTAAAATTTATAAAAAGTATTAATTAAATTTAAATATTTGATTAAAAAGCACATTAATTCTTATATTATTAAAGTTGTTACTAATATTATTGAAATTTATAATTTAATAGATAGGTTATATATTGTTACTATTGATAGTACTAATAATAATAGAATAATGGCTAAAAAATTTACTTAACATTTTAAAAATTATGAGCTATTGGATATTGATAGTGATTTTAATAAGGACGAAATTTGGTAACTAAATAAGAATTTAATAAATGTAATAATTAAGCTTTCTTTTATTTAAAATAATAAACAAAACTACTTATTTTATGTTATTTATATTATTTAATTAATTATAAATGTTTTTATTAGTGGTATTAAAGGCCTTTTTTTTAATTTTAATCAAAAACTATTTTATGTTAAGGAATTAAATAAATTAAAAGATTTACTGCTTATATTTTATTAATTATTTATTATAGTAAGTTTTTTACTTATAAAATAATACTAACCTTTTATAATAAAAAACAATTAAAAAAGGTGTAATTATTATAATTTTAAATTTAAATATTTTATTAAATGATTATGGTTTTACTAAATTATCTTAAATAATTTAAATCTATTTAGCTTGAGCCTGAAGTCCAAAAATGGTTATAAAAAAAGGTTAATATAATTAAACTAATCTTAATTATTAGATTATTTTTAGATATACTAATTTACTAGAATTTTATTTTATTAATATTAACCTGTTTTATACACCTAACCCCTGTTATTAAAAATTGGGTTTAGTTATTAGGAAATAAGGATTGGAGTTATTATATTCTTACTAAAAAGAAACTTAAATATATCTAATTTATAATTAGAATTTTTTAACTTTTTTACAAATTTATAAATATTTTTTTTAAATTAAAATAGTCTGGGATATATAATGTTTAGTATATTTATAATAAATTATTTAATTATTTAGAGAAGTATATCTAAAGAATTAAATTAATATCTGATAATTAAAAAAAATTATTTAGAGATTTTTTTCTATGTTGTAAAAAGAAGTTAAGTGAATATTATAGCAGAATTGACAATAAAAAAAACAAATTATACAATTTTAGTATTATTCTTAATTTATGGATTAAATTATTTTTCTATACTTTAAAAAATTAAAGTAAGAATTTCAAAGTTAAATATTATAACAACTTCTTATAATATTATAAAAAAAATTATATATATAAAAAAATCCTGGGTAATGCTATTAAATGATTTAAAAGTTTTTAAAAATTTTTTTGTTTTTGTTTATTTAATTTAGATAAAGAGCTCTATGGTATCCTTTTTTTTAAATCAGATTACCAAGTTATTAGTTGTTTTGAATTGACGGAAAATAATAAAAATTTGAATGAAGCTGAGTTTTATATCAATCAGCTAGTAATAAGTTTAAAAATAATATTTCTATTTATCATTACTTTACATGTAGAATAGTTTTAATTTTAATTTTAATTTTTTTATTAGGTTGAAACAGATTTGTTACCAATTGATTAATAAAAGGTGTATAGATAGGGATATCCTGTATTATCATAAATGGTATAGGATGTATTTAATACGCAGGTTGTTTTTGTTAATGTAGAACGGGTTTTTAGTTAAGCTAGAGATATTATAATTTAAAAAAAATCTTATTTGTGTGTTAAAATGATTAAAGCTATTATGATTACAAAGAGTTTTTATAAATTAAAATTATACTCTAAAAAAATAGTAGAAAATATAGAGATTGAGAATTTAATATTATTAGAAAACAAAACTTTGATATTAAAAATAATAACGTTTATTTAAAATATACTCAATAATAAAAAGCGAAATTTGAGTATAATTATAGACTTTTGAGCTAAAATAATTTAATATAATTAATTTTTCTTTTATTTCTTTATAATTATTTTGGAAATTCTTAATTTAATATTTTGAGCTTTTTAGCTTTTGATTTAAATAATAAAAATAAAAATATTATTTTATATATAGGTCTATATAGAAAATGCTTAGATCCATGTGTAAACTGGTGTAATTTAAATATAATTACTTCTTTTTGTAGCTCTACAGTTTCTTAGCAAAATGGTTTTTTATAATTTTGACGGTTTTTAAACTCGTCCTTAGTTTTTTTTTTTAAAGAAAAACCAACCCGTGGATGGTTTCGACCATCTAAAAACCGACCCGTAAGTGGTTTCAACCATCTAAAAACCGACCCGTGGGTGGTTTCGACCATCTAGAAACCAACCCAACCCGCCCCATGTCGCACTCTAGTTTAGATTATAGTTTCGATCACGGTTTTGATCACGGTTTCGATCACGGTTATAATTATGGTTTAGATTATGGTTTAGATTACAGCTAATATCACGCTTATTATTATGGTTATAACTACGGTTTAGATTATGCTTATTATTATGGTTATAGCCATGATTACAACCATGGTTTAGATCACGGTTTTAATCATGGTTATAACCACAGTTTAGATCATAGTTTAAATCACGCTTATTATCATAATTATATTCATGGTTTAAATGACAACTAATATTATAATTTAGATTATAGTTTAGATTATAATTTGGATTATAATTATTATTACGGTTTATGATTGTAACCGTAGTTATAACCGTGATCTAAACCGTGGTAACAGGCGTGATAATAGGCGTGATCCGGACCGTGGTGATATGGTGGATATGGTTTTTGATTTGGTTTTTGATTTGATTTTTGATAAGTTAGATTTTTATTTTTTTAATGGAATATTTGATTTATTAAATAGTATTAGATGGTTTTAATAAATCCAATAAAAAAACTTTTATTTTATTGTCCAAATATAAAACTATAAGATTAAAATATAATATATTAAGGTTATTATTTTTAAAAAATTTAGTTACACCCGCTGGGGAGGTTCGAAAATGTTGCCGTAGTTACGACCTTTGCCTCAACATACACAAACATTATCCCACAAGTAGCTACTACAACGATCACGGTAGCTCAAGGAGCGCCTAGCGGAAACGTGTCGTATCTGGAAATCTGTGGTACAAACAATGGCACCTTTGCAATTTCTGACGATGCAATGCATTTGACGAACAATTTTTACGCGCCAAATACCCGAGAAACGTTCATCGTAATGCAGCTGGGCCAGCTTTACTCTGTGACAAATAATTACTACTACGGTGACCCTACGGCCGCAGATAACAAACTATATTGGGGATTTACCAACCAAACGGCGAGTCGAAACTACTATATCTCTTTAAGTAGTGCTACGAACGCGTATCAGCTATATCTTAAAATACTACAAGTGGTTTGCCGTTTGTTTGGTGCTTGTGTACTCTAAACAGCATGGATGACAACATCAGAGCTGGTAAGTTGAATACTTTTAAATTCATTGTAACTGTATTGTGATTGCTAATATGTTCTTATAGGATACCACATAAGAGTGTGGAATTCGATTGCGCAGGCGTAATCGCAGACCGGAAACCGGGAGTGTACGGTCATCAATTTGTTTTTGAGTCCGACATGAGTATTTAAATATTTGTTGGTTTGCATTTATTGTATCTGCCTCGGTTATAGCACACACAATCGTCAGGCGACGATCTCATTGCAACTATTTCCTTCGTTAAGTTTGGTTTTTCTGAGCGATTCTTAGCTTTGTTATTTTCATTTGTTTTCAAGTTTCCCAAGTTTCGGGTTTTCATCGTATACATGAATATAGCGACCCTTGAAGGCGAGCTTCCACTGTTTCGTACTTTTCAGTATTGTTTATCAGCACTTCTTTTTTGCTATTTCGCTACGACTGGCACCTTTTAGGAGAACCCTACATACCGGTGCAAAGAAAGCATCAAAAATAAAACACATAGAATGTTGAATAAGGGTTGAGCGTGTGCAGTTCCGAGTTGTCTCTCTACAGCGTTCCACTATGATGAAATTTCAAAAAAAAAAAAAAAAAAAAAAAATCTTTTAAATTCACAATAATCATCAATCTCGAGATAATCATCAGCTTCTCTGTGAATTTACCTTCAACACTCATCTACTTTGCTTATCTAGAGTTCTGATTCAGAACCCTAACAGAATTTTAAAATATTTCACAGGTTGAAAACACGCCCCAGTGATCAAACTGTCTCTCATCATAGACCACCCAGTCATCAGTGCACGGTAACTAAGCCTTAATAGATCTTTCAACCAATATTTTGCGGCCAGTAAGATCAAACCTTCGATTATAAAGCCTGTGCGTTTCTATATAACCTTAACGTCGAAAAGTTATGCTAACGACAGGAATAGTAAGATCGTTATATACGAGTTCAGCCGTAAAAGAGTTTCAGCTTTCTTACCGCTTACCAGTCCTAGCGGTACCATATTACCTCGGATAAATTAATACAAGAGGAAACTGAGCTCGCTATTACGAGTCCCTGCCCTAAGGCTTTCAATATTTGGGAAGAAAAGTACTGCTGTGATGCCAAACACAAAGTCGCTCCGGGTTTCCCTCGGCGCTAAGCTAGAAGGGTATCATCCAGTTCAAAAGAAAACGAAGGCTGAAAAGAAAGCAGAAAGAAAAGAGGCAAAGTTGCTGGCGAAAGCGGAAAGATTCGCTAAAACTGCTGCTAATGAGACTACTGCTAATGGGACCACCGCGAAACAAGCCGATGCGAAAGAAGGAATAACGAGGGAGACCGCAAGCTCCACGTACAAGCCCTCGGTTACCGATAAAGTCGGTGCTGAAAAGAAGGAGAATGCGAAAGCGAGAGGCACCAAGAAATCAACCACTGAATCCAGCTCCAAGAACTCGATCATTGCAGATTGTGATGTGAAGCCAACCACGCATACCTCACCCCTCAACTCTATTATCATCCAACCGGACGTCTACCGCTTGGTTACAAGTTTAGGTGTTTTCGTAACTCTGAAGCTTGATGAGTTTGAAACGCTTCCAAAATATACCCTTATCGCTTTTGTCTATCTTTACGCTCGTCACCATCTACCAGAAAACCTTGAAGAGACTAGCCATAAGACAATTTTCGACATCTTCCATCAATATGTCTATCCCGAGAAATATTGGCCTGCCTGGGTTCGCCAAGCACTACTTTTTTGCATTAAACCACCAAATTGCTTTAATTTTAAAGCAGTGGATGTCATTTGTATTCGTAGGATGGCTGATGATTTAGATTTTCTGGAGGCATTGGCTCCGTGGTTCAGGGAAAAAGCGGTCGCAACTTACAGCCGCCGTATAGCGGCTATGGAGAAAGGCCCTGATCCTGTCAACGGGAATATTTTGCCACTAGGACTAACTACGCAGATACCCGAGGCGTTTCGAGGAGCAAACCAGCAAGGCGATACGAGTGGAAATACGAGTAGGAAGAAAAAGAAGAAGAAGAGGGGACAAAATGCGCCTAAATCTGCATTGACGACAAAAGATGTCCCACTTATTTTTCCGGAATTGCCATATCTTCTTAAAGTCGAGTCTTTCGATGAACTTATGGATTTATTCCTTTTAGCTTCTCATTGGGTTCCAAACTAGAGGCGATATGTTCCAAAGACTTTCTGCAGTTATAAATACCGGTAAGCTTGGAAATCATTTCTTATGGTTCTACTTCGTGTGTATTAGCTAGACCTCACCGTCTTCAGTCTATCCTTTAGACTACCTTGTTTCAATAGATCTACTGTATGACTGTATTGACCTGCCTCGGGAAGAATTAATTTCCAATCACCTTACTAGTTATTTCATATTTTATATAGGATTAATAGAGCATTTAAACACGCTCAGAGGACTTAGTTTAGTACCTTTAAGCAAATTTAATTACTTTGTCGATCCGGGCATGTTCAAAATTCTGAGACCAGATATCAAAATTCTACTAGCGACATGCGATGGGGGTGGGAACCCTCGCACTATATTGCAAGCCAAGCTACATGTACATGGTATTCAAGAAATTTTTCATTTTATTATAAGCTTACAGGCAAGGCGTTATATCTACAAGAAGGCTGAAACACAACCATATTTTGGATTCACTAGGGCTTAGAGAATAAGATAAAGTTGGTAAAGGCTCTAGTAGCCTGGTCGTATAAAGGGATGGCGTAGTAAAGGCAAATACCGAGTGTCTTTTCATGAGAGGGAATAGCTTTGTGGAAATCAGGGAGAGATTAAAGGATCACGAGTGACCGTACAGTTGAGATAAAAGAGAGCGACAAAGTGGAGATAAGCTCCGAGGACAAGTAGAGAGGATGTGGAATAATTTTTCCCATCAGAGATATTATTAGCCGCTCCAGAGGAATTAATGGGAAAGAAAGGAAGTTAATGGAGTTCTATCCAGGCGGAAGGCCCAACAACTCACGCTGTAAGCGGAGTTTGCCTTCGTCATTATAGAACGCCGCCATCGTTCTCCTATTCTCCGCCCTTCCAAAGTAGCGGCCATCTCTTTGATGGACAATTTTTCCATCGTTGCCGTACCTCCGCGTTGAGGTTTTTGGCTTCTGCCGTTTGGCAGAGCCCTCGACTTTCTCCGGGTCGTCCTCAGCTTTGGGCGTCTTACGCTTGTTACTTTGTACGTTAGTACAAGCAACAGCGCATGCCTTGGCTCTCAGGCGCGCGTTCTCCTCTATTTTGTGCTGTTCTGCCAAACGTCTTCTTAAATCTAGGCACATCTTGAAATAGATGTGACCGTAGATTCCTTCTTGGGGATATCTACGAGACGGCCGTAGTATTCCCCTCCCAATCTCTCTCCAATTCGTTTACACATTGATTGTGCAAATCGAATTAACCTTTGGGCACTGCCCTCAGGGTCGATCTCCAGCGGCAGACCCACCAGGAATTTGGCCTTATGGGTCACATCCGTCCACTCGCTCTCCCAAGACCTCAGAACCACTTCTGCATATGCCGTGTTGAACACAGGCAGGTGTTTCTGCAGGAAGCTGGCCCTTCCGTACTCCTCCTCCGCAAAAGTTCCCCAAGGGTAACCCTGTGGGGGTTTCGATACGAGTGAAAACTCAGCCTGGGGTGTTGATTCCCCCGCTGGCTGCCCGTCTACCTGGGGTCGTTTTTCAGCGACACTGACAGCTTCTTTGTTGTCGTCGTCCACCTTCTTTCCTCTCTTTCGCTTTCTACCTCGCAAGACCGGAGAAGTTCCAAGAGCAACTCTGACTACGCCAGGCCGGAAACCGCATCAGGTCCTGGGAGCACGATGCCTGCGCCGACGGTGTAAACTTTCGTCCCATTAAGAAGAAGTGTTACCCCTGGTCCGTGTGTCTGAGACACACCAGCGACAATGTCGGGCCCCTCACTACCGCTAGTGGGGGTAAGAACGGAGGGATTGTCCTGAGGGTTACCCGCGGCAGGATTGTCATCCGAATCTATGGTAGAAATCGAATCGGTACTCGAAGCACCGTTTAGTTGTTGTATGTCCGATTCGACTACTTGGTATGCGAGTTCATTGCCTGAGAGCTCATATAAGGGATCCACCTCGTAAAGGTGTGACCACCTTAGCTCCTGTGGGAGCCAGACTATTCTGCTCCCAAGTTGTCGTATCCTTTCGATGACCGCGGAATCCCTACACCATCTGATATTAAGTTAGCGCTTGAATATAGTTATTTCGAGATCGATAGATATAAACTTACTGTCTGAGGGCGGTGATCTGTAGAAGCGAAGCTGAGCATAATGCTAGGGATTCTCGTGCCTTAAGAGATGTAACTGCATTCCCAGAAAGGTTTTGGGAAATGGTTGCTTCCTCAATATTAAGAGCGGCCAGATCTCCGACCGAGTCCAATGAGAGATGGGCAGCTAGCTCTTGTGTTTCGATAATCTTTCCACCGCCCGGATTTGCTTCTTTAGTTGTGTCGAACGTTGTTACCTGCGTCACCAGTCTTGCTTGAGTACGTCTTCTCTCCCATTTTGATACCTCTTCTATGCCCCAAGTTCGACTAGCGGGCCATTTTTCTCCGTGAATAAGGAAATTGATAATAGGAGTTAGATCCGGCAGATCTTCGACTTCGCAAGCGATTTCAATATTTGATCGAGATATTGTCGGAAGCTTGACAATGTTTTCAGAGTCGCCTTGAAAACTCGAAAAGAAAACAGGAAGGATAAGGGGTGCAAGTGCCTTTTGCAGGATATTTACGTTCTCTTCTCCCGGCGTCGTAGAAGTGGTAGAAAACTGCTTGGCAAAGGCTTCTTCGAATGTTATTTGATCTAGGTCTTCGCCAGTGGGCGACTCTTCGTTTCCGCGGAATGGGTTGTATAGTGTTTCGTCTGCAGTATCTTGAGGTAAAACCTCTCCATCCATTGTCAGATTCGCCGCCGAAAGTTTCTATCTCTGTGTTAGCCTTCTCATTTTTATCTCATCGAACGGACAAACACTATATTGTAGAACAGAAACATTGAAATATACAGATTGAAGTATGGAGTATTTGTTAAATCGAGACTACAAGAATGCGCTTTCAAAAGCAGGAAAAAGAAGCTGAGAGATGCTTAGAATCTTAAGATTTTTTGATCTCGTAGGGTTTGCGACATGTAGGGCAAACAGGACCTGGATGAACGGGAAGCCATTTCTCACTCTCCTGGCTTTCTTTCATGTTATCCCTTTTCAAAGACTTACCATTTTTATTGTTCGCGCCTTTGGAAGCCCTAGTGACCCTTGTGGTGCTTCCAGCATACTCAATTTCTCCTGGAAACCTGTGTGGCTTGTCTGAGTCGTTCGCAACAACGCTCTCAAGCGGTTTGAGTTGAGGGTTCGCTTCGAAGAACTCAATGTTTTGGAGGACTTTGTTCTGTCCGCTGATGATGTTGGATGCCTTGTAGCTAGACCTATTGCCACCAATGGGTGTGAAGTACGCTAATTCAGGTTAAGTCAATTGTCAGTATTAGGGTCTCTTTTTAAACGTGCGAGTGAGTTTGAATACCGTAGTTTCCTAGCTGAGGGTCTGGTCCCATTCCTCTGCCTGCAAGTCTAAGTTTGGATCGATCACAGCAGGTGGGGTGATAATAGAGCCATCGTGATCGATCAATTGAATATTTAGAGCATCGAGGTCCAAAGCGCGGACGAGGAGAGAGCTTTGACCCTGAAAGGTGTCGTCGGCTTGACTCATTCGAGCGTAATAATAGCTGAGTGGAGTCTGGATGGGAAAGGCTGCCGGATCCACTCTCCTGACTGGGGTAGAAGGAGCGGATCGACGGAAGGAGGAAGAAACGGTAGTATGGCTGGGAGAGCCAGACGGAGATTGAGTGTCATTTCTAGCTCCCTGCAAGGTTTGAGGGGATTGCTCGTGGGGGTTCGGCATGGTGTTCTACAATGAAATATTAGTGGAAGTATTATTCAAGGAAGTGGGTTATTCCTTACCAAAGTATGATTATGAGATGTGATGACCCAGTTTGAAATTACAATATAGATATGATTTGTATGTGACGATCTCGGTGACAGCCTCGAGGATCAAGTTTTGTGATAATTGATGACGTTGGGAAAATGACATAGAGAAAGATGAGTATCTCAAGAGTGGATAAACCTGACGAAGGGATGAGATTAACTAAAGAATTTTTTGAATAAAGAGTTTTGAAGCAAGAGGTTTCGAGGGGATAGCTTGATAGAACCCTTTGTTGGGAATTTTAGGGACTAGGTTGTTGTACGAAACTAGGTGCTTTGAAGAAGGCGAAGTTAAGAGGAACTTCGGTCAGAAATGACGTATGAATGATTTGAGCGAGTGATAAAAGATAGAAACTGGATTTCGAAGTTCAAGAGGCTAGATATCTAGATGCAATAGCCAATGGGATGCACGGTGATGTTCTAATGTTGCTTGCACTGAAAGAGGGAAGGGAAGAAGAAGAGAAGATGTCGATGCCGAGAACGCCCTTTTAAATATCGCCTAGCACTGAAATTTTCCTCCATGTTAGAAACCAGTGTGCAATAAACCCAAATCTCCCATCTTGCGTCAGCACCGCTGCATCTTTAGCTCTGGGCACCGACCACCAGCTCCTGATTCGCAGAATATCGCGATAAATGCTCCGTGTCAACACCAGCTTCAAGATAATAGATCTCAAAGATATTATGACGAAATGATAGATTTAAAGACTTGTATCGAAATACATATATAAAATTTAGTTTTAAAGGTATGATGAGTTTGTCTTAGATACCAACTTATGTATTCCCCCCGCCCAGTTCGTCGTTGAATTGAACCCGACACCCCTAGTGAAATTACTTATACCAGGTCTAAAGGCCTTAGAGGCTGGCTGGTGATTCACAATCCATGTGATAAAAGCGACAGCGAAGGAAATTATGAAAATCAAAACGCCATATGACAGCCACATAACCGTTGTGGTTTCTTCCTTCCTTGCTCGTCTGGGTTCATTATCTTCCTCCTCATCTTCATCTTCTTCCGCCCTCCTCCTTTCCCCTCCCTGATCGCTAGGTGTTGAGTCCCGACTGTTCAAGCAATATCGCCTGAACAACTTCCATTCGTATATTTGACTATCAGGTCGTCGGTACTTTTCATCTTTGCGAGGCGGTAATGGTGGTAGTTCTCGATTGATTCGTTCTTCCCAATCCACCTCCACCCATATTGGTTCCAACTCTCCTGAGCTGTCAGAATCTTTGTCGTCTTCTTTGACTCTCTGGTAGCCATTCTTTGTCACATACTGCCGAACAACCCACCAAGGAGATGGAGATGGCTTTTTGCCTCTGCTCCTGCCCCTACCTAGTTCTTCGAGTCTGATATTCGCTCTGTATCTTTCTCCACGTGGTAATGGCGGGTCCCAAGTAATCGTATATGGGCTAATAGGCTCGCCGTTCTGAGTGAGGTTGATAGGAGGTAAGGGTTTGTTGAGATCTGGAAGATCAACTAGAGATTGGGCACTTTTCTTTTGAATCTCGTATCGTCTGCCGTGAACTAGTAGATTTAAATAGTGAGCTCTTTCAGCGGGGTCGGTATTCTCATATCGAGGCATGATTGAGAGGAAAGGAACTTTATCGTTGAGCTTTATGGATGGTTGTAAAATAAACGAAAGAAAGGAGAGGAAATATAGCTGGGATAGCTAGATGAAGGAAGGACTTTGCGAAAGTGTTGCGTTGTTGCTGTGGTAATTCCTCCCAGGGCTATTCCCTAATTGGGAAGTACCACACCCTCAACTCTTCCTTTTTAGCAAGACCGCTCACACACAACGTAGCTAACCAGGCCACCATCTCACAGCCAAGCTGCGAATAAACTAGTTTCGCATTTGCTTTGAGCATCTACTAGCTCGGTCCTACAGGCGCTTTTGATCTTTCTTTCATCATCCCGAAGAGACAATTTTAAGTAAAAACACGTACATTGCCGTAACGGTCAAAAGCTGTGAATCAACGTCGAAGTCAAAATACGATCTCGAATGGGGTCGATCTGAGTAACCGCAAACATACACGGCTTAATCCTCTTCCACCATCTCATTATCATCCTCGCCATTCTTCCGCCTTTCCTTTTCATGCTCCACCACACAACAATACCAAACCCTCCAAGCCACCAAATAAAGCACCCACTCCACTTCTTTCCGCCACTCCAATCTCGCCAGTAGAATCCTCCCCCAAAACCCCGCCCCATCAATAACCTTTGGATCGTTCTTCAGCCTCCTCGTCAACTCAGCACAAAACACCCGATTATGAATCGGATTATACTCGAGATCCATAGCCATAAAATACGGTCGCTGTTTGATCAGAAACGTGAATAATGAGTATAGATTGTGCATCTCAAGCTCGGTCAAATCGCCGAGAAGTTGACGGAGATGTTCGAATGTGATGTCTTGATGATTTACTGTTATAGTGTCTGGTTGTTCATAATCTGGTTTTAGGAAGGATGGACGGCCGCCATACCATCGTAGTACTGCGGCCGGAATTGGCGTGTCGGGGTGTCTACGCAGCCATCGTGGGATACGGGGTCTCGGTTTCTTTGCTGGAGTGGGGTCGGCTTCGCTGGGTGAAATGAAAGAGTCAATATTCATATCGTCCAAATTTATGATGCTATGTTCTACCATTTTGGGGGGGAAGGCTGTTAACCGGGTGAGATGTTTGGAGCTGGGACGCTCGCTGAGACGTTTGAACGTCTTGTTTATAGCAGCCGGTGTAAGGCGACTGCATAACCTCCAAAAACGCTTCGCAAGATAGTCAAGCAGCATCACTTGTTAATCGATAACCCGTGGTTTAAGCTTATATACACGAAACCAATTCTGCGGTATCTCCGAGATTAGAGAGCAATATCTAAGAAGTAACAAATTTTTAATTGATAAATTAACGATAATTTTGAAATTAAAGATATAAGAGTGGTACCATTTAAAGGATCAAATGATGGCCAAAGAGTACCAAAGAACGCTGTTTCATAGTAATGAGAAACTAATCTCGAACATTAACACAAAAGGTCAAGCTCCTGATAAAGTGGTTTCAGCTCTCAGGTGGATACAAGTTTCGGGTGAGAAACAACGCAACCATATCTGCGAGTTTGGTGATGTATCAGACTTGAAGAAGAGTAAATATTCGTTTCTAAAGCTAGTCAGCAAGTGTAAACCCCAGCGCATCTTGTAAATCGGCCGACGACATACCCGGTGAAAATTGCGATGGTAGCAAAAAGGAAAACGTGGTCAAGTGGTGAGTGGTTTGAGGGCCAAAATCCGTGCCGCAGAAGCTATCAAGAGTATTTTCAAAACCTCTTGATAATCCAAGGACTTAACCAATAGTATTGCGACGTTTATCTTCGCTCCGAATCATTGCTACTTTGAGCATACTTGTCCCCTGTCGCGTTTTCATCAATGGCACTTGCAACCCTTTCTCCCTCCTCTTCCTCTCTCGAACTCGCTTTTTGGCCTGACGCATTTTACACACGTCAATCCTCGCAGCCTGCTTCTCAGCTCTCAATTCTTGGATGAGTCCCTCGCAAAGCTTGTAGAGCAGAAATCCAGACGACCTGTAATTTCCATGCTTGTAAACAGCCTGAGAAAGCTGATCCCAAGGTTTCCATTGCTCCATCGTCGCTTCCAAGAAAGGCTTGCTCCCTTTACCAGCACGCAAGATCTTGGTGAGTTTGGTAGCATAGCCTCTCATCCCGATATTGATCTCTTCTGCCAATGTCTCTCGAGTTTGTTTGTCGCCGTAGTCCAACATGAGGAAATTCTTCTTATTCCAGTAGCGACGTTTCAAGGCTTGTTTGATATGTGGAATGACAGCTTTTTGAAGACCTAAAATACGAGCGCATGCTTCATAGTCGGGGTTGGCGGCGATGATGGGGAAGAATCCGAGTTTGTCTATAGCTTTAGTGGGTTTGTCGATAACGGCGTACCATTGTGGATATTTTGCATTTTCGGGTTTCTGGTTGGTTGAATAGATTTTAATTTTGTATGTCGGTTCGATTGGGGGAGGTTTATGTTGAGCGCGCCAGTGGACTATGGTGCGATTATTGGTTTTAGGTTGTTCAGAGACACCATGAAGAACAGTAAGTGGGATACTGCCTGGAATATGAGAATCCATTCTTTGGGATGTTCCTGTAAGGCGAGTCCAAGGAATGGACTAGAATGGATATTGGGAAAGTTCTTTTGAAATTATCGAAGAAGGATTTTCAATAAACTCCGAATGCTAGATAGCGAACAGATAAATGAATAATGAACAAGTGTTGACAGCGGTAGAATGTGAACAGTTGCGATTGAGAGTGTAAGGAAAGAAACGTCTGGAGAAGCTTGGTGAGGAGAGTAATTTAACAAGGATGATGATTAGAGATTTAGCTCTCAACTGCAGAAAGCGACTTCATCATTCTAAATACAAAGCTTTGTTGATACAATAAACTTTTTGAAATCAATATCCTAGACGCCGTTCACGTAATTGAACTCTTACCCTTCCAAATCTTCCCCGGTGCCAATTTCATCACCGCCAACCCAAGCATCCTAACCAAAGACGGTTTAAAAGAACCCTGGGATGTTCCTAAGAACGACAACAAAGATACAGACAACACAATAGAAGATTATCTCAACCATTGACCCGGTCTGATCAACACCCTGTCTAGGGTTCTCTACACGAGCAGAACCAGTCTGAGTCGGCTCTGTGGTCGGACCGTATGGCTCAATGATATCTTCACCGCTTGTAGCGCTAGAAGAATCATCGAGGAGTTCCGTGACTTGAGTAGTGATTTAGTCATTAACGTATTCTGGTGGGAAGTGAAACGGGACAGGAAGTGAACCACAACAAACAAACCGAAATTTTGTATGGGCTTCACCTCGCATTTCGCGCCATCATCACCCATCATCACTACAACCACCACCATCACCACCACCGCTACCACCACCCATCACCAAAACTAATCGATATCACCACTATTGATTATGATATCAATATTATTACTGACACTATTTTCACCGGATTTAAGCCAATGGCTAGCCCAAAAACCAAGTCCCAAATTGTGTTGCTTCCATACAACTCTCAAAAGCTGTCAAGTTGTAATGGCCATTAAATGATGGGTTTACAGTACCATGACAAAAGTCTTCGGTTACCGAACATCGATCCAACACAACGAAAAAACAGTGCATAATTTGAAACTCTAATTACCGCTCCAATAATAATAATAAATACATGATTTTGGCACCATTTAATAGCGCCGATCTAATAATATACAACACATATCATCACTAATACTTGGTGTACCAGCCCTTAGCATTAATTACCGCCTGAATATGTTTGGGCATAAAGGTTGCCAGATTCTTAAAGTACTCCGCTGCTAGACTGTGCTATACTTTCCCCAACACTGCCTTCAGCTGCTTGACAGCCTCAGCCTTGTTTTTAATGTTCTTTAGGCGAAAATATAGCTTGTGCAATTGGTCTTTCAGGTACTGCCATATATGCTTGATTGGATTGAGATCAGGGCTGTATGGTGGCCAATTCATGATAATTATGCCGTACTCCTTAAACCAGTCTCTGGCTACATAGGCCTTATGCACTGGGGCATTATCTTGCATAAATATGGGGGCTGTACCCAGCTCTTTAATAAGCTGCTCATAGAATTCAGACAAATATTTAGCCAACATTTCATTGGTGTAGTACTTGCTGGTTATAATCTTGTCCACTATATGGATTGGGCTGGCCACAGACCCGGCAAACATGGCTTAGATTATGACCTTGGCATCAGGGCCTTTCCATTTAGTATTGATACAGTCCTGATCCCATTTTTCAGTTGGTGTTCTGAATATTTAGACTGAATTGGGGTTTTTACTCCGCTCTACCTAGTATTTGTTACTCTAGATGACTTTTTGCTATTGTTCCACAGTCCAGTCCTTGTATAGGCATGTCTAGTTCAGCTGTTTTACTACATGCTCCGGCTTGAGCTTGGGGCGCTCTGCAGCAATCCATTTCTTGATATTAACATCACTAAGCCGCCGTTAAACAGTACACCTGCTAACTGTGTTGTTAGTGATATTAGCTACCAGTTTAGCTAGTGGTTGTCACCTGTTCTACCTGGCACTACAGCACAGCAGTCGGTTAGTATGTGTACTGGTGACTGGAGGTCTGTCTGGCTGTGGTTTTGGGGCCGTTCTGCCTTCTCTGGTTGCGGCGTGCACTATGGATTGAGCTGTAGTCCATAGTAAGTTGAGGGTATACACCGTTGTGTGTAGACTGATGCCGTAAGCCTGCAGGCTGAGGATGGCACCTTACTGCAGCTGGCTGAGTTGTTTATTAAGGATCCTGAGTCCTAATAATGTTGTAGATCGTATTTGCCGTGCTATTGTAGCCCAGTGGTGGTGGTAGTAACAGTGACAATGGTGGTAGTAGGGGTGGTATGGGACGCGTAAAGCGAAATTTTTGTTGTGGTGACCGGAGACTTTTGTCCTAGTACTGTACATAAATATATAATTTAATTAGCACCAACTGAAAGCTGGCATCTATTTTTATTATAATATCTATCATTCTGAGAGTGGTAGAGACAATTGTGGTCTGGATATCTCTATGACAAGTTGTCTCAATAGACGTGTTTTTGGGTGGTAAAGTGTATGCAGTTTTTTGTTGTGGTTCACTTCCTGTCCCGTTTCACTTCCCACCAGAATACGTTAGAATCATAGCCATCTTGTGCTTCCGTTGAACACCAAGTGGGGATTTGAGCGAGAGATGGTGGAACGAAAGGAGGATTTTGGTAATCATGCTCGTCATCTCTAAACACAGCTCGGTTGGAGAGACTGGATTCCCTTCGTTGATATGGAGGTGGGTGAGGATGCTCATGCCAAAGATGAGATCGATGTCTGTGATGCATGTCAGGTTGCATCTCGGCCTCCCAGCGGTAAATGAACCCAGGTGGCGGTAGAACAGGAGCAGCTAGAGGCTCATCATCGTAAAATTGAACACAGCGCATATCAGCAGCGTAGACCATTTGCTGTCGAATATCATGGGCAATTCGGCGCTGGCGAGCTTCAAGATCTTCAGCGATGCTGACCCGGTAATGAGCCATTGCTTCTGTTTTGGTTCAATTTCTCCAAAGAGTGAAACTAGGAAGACGCTACTAGCCGCTGCCATCTTAGCGTATAATCCACAGAACAACTACAGAGACTAAGAATACCTACTTGTTGTGATAACTTCTTCAAAATCCTGTCCTAGGTAGCTTCAACGAGATTTTGGTTTGTAGTGAGGGCCGATATGGACGTATGTTGAGGCAGTATCTCGGTGATGCGAATGCGATGTTGTCGGTGGCAAGGTTGAGAATTCCTATGAAGTTATTATAACGTCTCCCTACAGAAAAGGTTCACTACGTCAAATCACCATTGTGAAATCATAGTCATTGCTCCTAGTAACGATATATAAAATCAGGCTAGAATTGAGCCTACAATTAGGCCATGAACCTTTCATGGGTTAAATTGCAAGGCCTATCGACAAACAATAAAACTTTTGATTGATCCAGTGACAATCCTCAACGTTCCTCTATACTTCCCCAAAGATTGTTCAAACTCTCTGCCAAAGTCGGATGAGCAAAGGTCGCATCCCTCAACTGCGAATATTTAAGGTTTCCCATCATTGCAATCTGCACCATGCTCATAATCTCACCTCCTTCGATGCCAAGACAAGTAAACCCAAGAATCTCCTCAGTCTCTCGATCCACCACCGCTTTCATCATCCCTCTTACTTCATCTGTCTCCAAAGCTCGAGCTACCCATGTCATCGGCATCTTTGCTACTCCAATCTTGCGATCTGGATATACCGTCTTCGCTTCGTGCTCGTGGATACCGATATGCCCAAGCTGTGGGTCAGTGTATACTGTATAGGGAACCATCCTGTTTTTCGTAGAAAGTTTAGGAAGTGAAGGGCTGAGGAGGTTGTTCTTGAGGATGCGATACTATAGAATTCGTATTGGAAGTCAGCATTGATAAGGATTACGTCTGCATTAATATATCGTAATGGGACAACTCACATCATCATATGATATATGGGTAAAAGCGGGACCGCCCTTGATATCTCCCATAACGAATACCCCAGGTGCAGTTGTCTGCAATGCCTCATCATGTTTGATGAACCCTTTCGCATCAGTTTCAATACCGCCAGCCTCCGCATCAAGAAGGTCGGTATTCGGCACTCTCCCAGCAGCCCACAATAAATGAGATCCTACCAGGGTCTTCTCCTCTCCACCTTGAGTAGACTGATAGACGAGTCTGACCTTCATTCCAGCTTCGTCAATAGCCTCGAGCCGAACAGCTCTCATACCGAGGTCCAAAACCATACCATCGTTTTCCAAGATCTCCTTAACCGCCGTTGCAAAGTCCTCATCCTCGCGGCCGAGAACCTGTGCTCCCCTACCCACCACCGTAACATCTGCGCCTAACCGTTTAAACAGATGACCGAATTCCAGACCGATATACCCACCTCCCACGACAATAAGCTTTAAGGGAACCTGCGGTAGCTCCATGATACTAGTCGAATCCAAGATCTTCGATGTGTCGATATTCCCCACCACAGGGATATTTGGATCAGACGGCCGACACCCAGCATTGATGAAGACACTTTCAGCAGTGAACTGCTCCTCCTCCCCACCATTCACCGGTGTCACAGCGATGGTTTTCGGCCCAACGAACCGTCCGGTACCATACTTGACTTCAATCCCCGCCTTCAACAACCTCCCCTCATTCCCGGTTCGGAAAGAACTAACAATATTCCTCTTCCGATCTCGAATCTTCTCCATATCGATCAACCCCCTTACGCCTCCCGCGGCTGTAGCGGCAGTGGCAACACCGTAATCGTTTCCACGGTTGGAGAGGTACGCGACACGACCGCTCGCGATCATGGTTTTGGTTGGTGTGCAGCCGTAATTGACACATGTGCCTCCTATCGCCGCTCGCTCGATTATTAACACCGAGCCGCTGCTGTATGCTGCGGCGAAGGCTTGGGCTAGCGGCGGGGCAGCTTGCCCGGACCCTAGGATGATTGTCTTGAAGTGTCTGGGAGCCATTGCCAAGGCGAGGGATATTCGCATGCGGATTCGATATGGTTTAGAGGCGGTTGCTGGTTATGTCGGCGATATTTTCGCGTTATGGCTGTGAGTCTGATTCTCAATGGTTGGGAACGCGACGTTTTATATATAATGTTACGGGGGTATGGAATTGCGAGGAGAGGCTGATATCTTATCTTATTCCTTTTGGATGCCGGAACATTCCGTTTGGAATGCTAGCTAGCGTCGTCTACGACGTTGTAGGTTGCTTACATGTTGCATAGTTGTTGGGCGGGGTTGGGTTAGTAAGATGATCGATTACTGATCACCCTGCGTCTTTTTAAAGCAATTGAGATATGCGATATATCAAAATAGGATTCTTGACTGATAAAAATCTTCAGGGCCCAACAACGGAGCCATTTCAGCTGTCAAAAAAAATCGTTCGCATGCAGCTGAACAAAGGAACTCTCGTTTGTGTAACCTTCCCGAGTGACGTCACATCTTAGCCAACACATTTGTGTTTCTTACTTCGTAGTGTGGCGTCTAAACGTCTACGCGATCACTACAGGCTATCATAATGACACGTTCAAATATTCGAACCCCGTAATAGCAAATAATACGTGAAATTAATTCGACTTTGAAAGGAAATTAAAAGTCGGTCTCAATTGGTCTAAGTAGCTGTTTTAGAAGCTATCAGTAATACATAACAAGACAAAAAGAAGTCGAAAGCCATGACATGCAGAATTCGTAATTCATATCCTGTCTAGCATTCATAACGGCACAACTCGAAAAACGAGCTGACCAATGAACCCCATAATATGACTATAATCGATAAATTAAAGCTCAGATTCAAAGATGCGGTGCTCTTTACTGTCATTGGACCTAAATGTCAGCCAAGATTACATTTTAAGAATTATAGGGAGCAAACTCACTTTAGCTCCATATATCCACCCTCATTCTGATGAAAGAAATAGATAGCACACCAAAATAAAATGAGCGCACCGACGATAACTCGGAACATGGAAACTCGACGACGGTGATCTTCGGGATCACCTCTATCCGAACAGTACGGATTCGGGGGGCCTGAAAAGTAAGTCTCACCCCACTGATCATCGTGTCTCGAAAGAAAGTTGGGAGGGCCATGATATGCATGCTCAAACTCATGGCCGATATCTCCGGGATCGATATTATCAGTATGTCGAAGCATCATTGCCCTCTGAAATTCCCGCTCGCCAGTTCCTTCAGCTTTGGCCGGTTTCGGCGAAGCACCGATACCAGAGATATCGCCTGAAAGATCATCGTGGCTCGTTTCCTGATACGACTTGACAATATCTTGCAAGTCGTTCATATCAAACGCAACAGGATGTGGCATCTTTCCTAAAGAGATAGCTTTAGCAACGGTATACGGAACGTCTGCCTGCCATTTCGAATCCTTGGTTGTTATCAGTTTCGTCTCCGCTTTGATCTTGAGAGTGAGCTGAAAGAGAATCCAACTCAACTCGGGACCATCGACATGGGCTTTAAGTGCGTTGGTACAATCGTCCCCCAGGAAACCGAGAAATAGGTTGATGATATCGCAGTAATCGTCGCGCGATTCGTTGTATTTAAGGTTCAAATTGTCCAACGAGTTGTGGTGCGTGAAGAGAAAGGCTATGAGTTCTTGAAACTCGCGGTATACTTCATCGGATATTTTCAAAACTCGGATCATTTTGGCTTTGGAGTATTGTCCGGATTTGATGGTAGCCGGACGTCGGTGGTGGATTGTAACCCCTGCGACGTATGAGCGAGGTTTGTAAACCGGGACCTGAACTGGATCTGGTGGGGAACTCGGGAAGAAGCCTGAAGGACTGCCGGCCTCACTCTCGCGCTTGAGAAGATCTGATTCCTCGTTTTTGATACCAACCTCTTCGTTTGAGTGGACAGCAACGGTAATAAAATCGGGATGTTTTTGCTTGCTGGCCATTGGCTCTGAAGAGGACCGGGCCAGTATGATATTCTATTCGCCGAGTATATTAGTCCGAGTATTCGAACACTATGAAACAAAGTATGCTTTCATAGATTCAATGACCTTTGGCTAGAGAAAGCCAGGAGAAAAGATGAAAAAACATATATCCACAATGGGACCTATATGCAAATTCCCGAGAATGAGCACGGAGCCATGGAAACTAGCCCCGATTGGTAAATTGGCATGAAGCCCATCAGCCGATTTACACTGCCTTTATAGCTCTGAGGCATCGGGTTTCTTTTTTTCGATGGCTGTATTAGATAAGAAAATAGCAGCTTACCAAATGGTCACTGGAAGCTTTTCGGGCAGCCTCTGTTTAGAGAGGTTGCTTGATAATGGTCCAAGCAGAGTACAGCGGAAATGTGAATGATGTGAATTACAAAAGAATGAATTTTCTACCATATGTCTGATCTGTAAAGGCATTTTAGTCAAAGTGATGAGACTGATGAAGTTGACCAGAACGGAAAGAAAGCGTGGGAAGTAAAGGGCTCAACAGTGGTGTTGGAGCCAACGTTATCTGCGTGCTTCTCGCACAACACAAAAACCCACACATCATAAACAAGGGAGGCAGACGTATTCTCACAATCTTCTCGGCATCAACCATCATCATCACGTCTCTCTCATCATCGCAGCTCACATCGCAGGGATTCCCTAGCCATTTCCAAACGTTCGACTTCATCAAACAATTTCTCTCTTTTATCTTATTTGTTGGTGTGGAGACCAGTATCCTCAAAATGAGTTCCTTCTTTTAAATCAAAGCAGCACACTGATACCTCTAATGACCACCCCTCTTAACCTCAAACCATCAAACTAGAGGAAGAAACCCCAAATGAGATCCCCGTGGCTTGCATCAAGCCTACTACCATCATCTCTCATCTGAAGAATCCTACCATAGCCGTCATCTGCAGAGTTCTCGGTTTGACTGATGGCATACGACATTGCCCGTGAAGCTCTAACCGCTGCCATTCAAAACTCGGATATCCTTCGAACTATCGAGCTTGACATTAACAAGTCTAGCCAAGAAGAAAGAGACACCTTTTGCAACGCCATCAGTAATGCTCTCACATTAGCCGTCCCAAAGGACTCACTCCTGTTCAAGAAACTCACCGTCCTGCACAAGGAAGTTGCTCCCTGGTTGATTTATAAACTTGCTCTTTTCCGTCGCAAGAAGATGAAGAGTAACACTAAGCACGATGGAACCGAGACCACCAATGGTGATTCCTCCATCATTAATACATCGTTCGGATCCGTCGACGGTACGGCACCTCCAACGTCGATCGAGAGGGAAAGTGTTGGAGTTCCGAATGGGGAGTGTGTTGTCGAAGCTAATCCCAATGAGGGAAAAATGCCCCAAGCTAGCCTGGAAAAGGGAATTGCCAACCAAGCAGAGAGCACCAAATCCGAAACCAACGGCAGCACCGTTCGAGGAAAGAAGAAGCTTGGACATGGTAGCAAAGCTGTCGCGGCTGAGAATGTGGGCGATATGAAGGCTGTCAAAGAGACGACCGGGAAGTTGAAGACCAACGAGGGGGACTCTTCTGCTTCCGAGAGAGAGCTGGATAAAGTTACAGCAGAGAATGGAAATCCGGCTGTGAAATCGGAGGAAATTTCAAAGAAGAAGAAGAAAAAGAAGGGTAAAATGGCGACGGTGGTCGTTGCTGAGAGTGCAGGAAAGGAGAACAAGTGAGGGAAAGCTTTCTGGGTTGCAATGGCGGTGTTTGGTGTTTTGACAATTGCCCTTGCGGTTTTATATGTTCAGACGCATTAAAGCGACAGTTTTAAGGGACTGTACAGCAGATAGGAATGTTCATATAAAGAAAGTGGACTGAATGAATGCCTGTGTGTTGCTGAGATGACGGCTGTTGTATATTAAAATAAGAGAAGGTAGATGAGATATATAAATAGTGGAATCAGAAGCGAGCTGGTCTTCAAGATGATGTAAATACGAAGAGGAAGGAGGTTCCGCATAATCTCTCACCGAGATCTGAGATGGTAAACAAAAAATTACATGGTGACGCGATCGCGATGGCTCCTGAGGGGCTGGATTTTCGCCAAATATTCAACACGGCGACATTCTCCCATATTCAACGAAGACTCGTGCAGTACTATCACTGGCAGTGGCTGGAGACATGAAACACAGCGATGCAATGGCGCCTCACGGACCCGCGAAACTCGAATGTAATAAATGTCACGAGTATATACTAAAATGCATACCCCTCCTTTAGGGTCGATTAGTCTCAAAGCTGGAGGTTCAATAAGCCCTAAATTCAACAACGGACGGAGTATTAACAGTAGATCTGTTAACCTTCCTAGTGAGACTTCATGGTTTCCGAAGATTAGATTGCACGCCATATTGACCACAGACGTGATGCTTACGAGAATTCTGTATCACAAGTGCATGATGAGATCATGTAAAGCTTGATGTATAGATGTAGATACACGATATTGACAGCTACCAACAACTATGAAAACCGCAAAATCTTTACTAGAAATCCGGCATCAATGCTCGTTATGCATACCGCAGAGAAGTCTCAGTGCTGAGGGGCCGCTCCCTTAGTTGTATTTTTGATCATAAAGCTCTTCGGCCTTTCTGCGGGCATCGCGATGAGCTCGGACCTTGTCAAACTCGTCGAGACCCTTGGTTTCGAACAATTTGTCGGCTTCGGCACCAGCGAGACCAGCAAGGATCTCCTTGGTCAAACCATGCTTGCCTCCGTTTCTATCCTCGTATACCTTGGCAGCTTCGAACGCGGCAGCTCCGGCGATGAGCTCGTGGCTATTGAAATTTAAAGTTTATTAAGATCTGAATGGTCGTTATATGGCACGCACAGGGATTTATCTCACCTCCACTCGGATTGATGTTTGCTCCCACCGTAGACCTGCTCGTGGGCGTCTTGGTGATCGCTATCGTGAACTACATAAATGTATGTTTTAGCGTTTACTCCATTTCGAGTGAGAAAGCGGGTGAGTTACTACTTACACCAACCCATATTGATTACAGTTTAATGCTCGATTTCTTGGAAGGCTGTTTTAAGATTTTGGTACTGGTTGATGAGGGATAGTGGAGCAGATGAGCAGGAAATTCAATCCATGGAAAGGGCAACTTCGGGGCCCTTTTATAACTTTGAAAGCGGAGTGTTTTCAAGTATGAGGGAATTTCAAGGACCAATCAGCCCGCCCGGTGACACCAAAGAAGCCGAGTGGGGTCATGTCTACACGTTGTCGCGCCGTGTTTGGTAAGTATATCAAGCTTTGGACAGGCTTCCTGGGCTAGCTGGGCGGGAAGCTTGTCTTGGTGAGGTATAGCATTGGCATTGGTTACGCGGTCCGCTGGGTGAGGGTATTTTTACGAGACTTGATTATGCAAAGCAGAAGAAAAATCAATGCGAGGTTCTAGGATAGGTTTAGGATATGTCAACGTCAAATTCGAGAATTAGAAGGAGAAGCGGGGTAGAAGGGTGACTTCAGCTGGGGAGCTAAACCAGGCTCTGCCACTGCTGGGATGATGATGGTTAGATGCTTGCAGATTAAGTTGACCCCCCGAGATACCCCGAGACACATAAAGTGGAAAAGCTTGCAAGCTCAAGCTACCTCGGGGTTAACGATTTAGTTCATGTCAATGCACAAGGATACGCGACCTATCGACTCCGCCGTGGCGCAGCTCTCCTATCGTCAGTCGTGCTGGGATCTTTGGGGCAAAACTATTTTCAACTTCATAAACTCCCAGAACTCCCAGCTTCTCTATTAAGGATCCAAAGGAGATAAAAAACGACCTTCCGAAATTCAATTGAACTCCGGATCTGTAGATAGTATGACGTCAGCATCCAATCTGATCGCGTTTGCACGGTTGCGGTTCAAAATCAAAGCGTGTTGTGGCAAACTACCCCTCTCCGTCGACCTCTCTGCTGCAACTCCATCGATTAACCAACCACAAGTGCAGAATCGAAAGGGTCCATGGACCAGGGTTTTGGCAGCTTCTTCGAAAACCTAAAATCATTGGTTATCAAGTATTTATACTCTGGCGAGATCAGCTGTAGAAGCTTAAATTTGGAACTTTGGGGCCTCTCTTGTGGGGGGGTGGTGTGCGCTGTTCATCCGGGTATGCACACTTGCTTCAGTATGCATCACGCCACAGCTGTCATGAATTACAACCATGTAGGAAAGCTTCAAAAACTCATGAAATCATATTTCGAAATTTGACATCATAATCCCGGCAATTCTAGGAGCTTTGGGAATTCAATTCGCCGCGACCGGGTGCTCAGCTCGCCGGTTCTCACCTGTCGGGTGAATTCGGGTCCAAGAGCCGTCGTGGCAGACGCAATGATTAAGTAACTGGCGGATCATAAATCCACTGGCCTCATCACGTGATCGATTGCAGGTCGCTTTTTAAGTTACCTTACCGTCAATAGGGCCTGCTCTATTAATTGGAAGTTGAAGTTCGGCTACGCCTTGAAATGCACCTACGAGTTTTGTCGTCGGCCCAATAATTTGCCTCTGGCTGGTCGATTGCTGAAATGCCGACCAATGGAATGCAACAGTATCTTCGCTGAGTCAGCATCCAACAATGCAACGAGGTGTGCTTGGAGTTGTATCCACGTACCCTTCAGTTGTAGAAATGCACCGCAATTTTAGGTCTTGCGATGGAACTATTGCGTTTCAGTAAGTTAATATATCCCCATATTTGTGTCAATAGTAAAATATATTACCGTTCTAAATTTCCCTCGCTGAGATATAACTGTTCTACGTTTTACTATCGCTTAGTAGTCTCGGAACCTTTCTTGCGCTTGAACGCTTAGATGATTACAACAGCTGAGTCTTCCATGGTCTAAACAAGTTCAATAACCTCAATCCTAAGATTCCAAAGTCTGTTAAGCCCCATTATTATTCAATCGTAAAAAGGCATCACGATGAAACTTTAATTTTAGTAGCACCGCTAGCTACGAGCTCAATAATTCCATCAAGCAAAGACACCACGAAGTCGTCTAAAGCTTCAGATTCTATCCTACGATGCAGTATGCGAGTCCGCCGACCTTCGGCCGTGTCCCAACATGCGCATGAGATATCGTCTGATAGTTCCACCGACTACGAAGATAGTCCATATCCTCCCCCTGAGAGACCATCCGCCAACTATTCTCGCCAGTCATCCGCACAAACGAGTATCAATTTCTCCCCCCGCTCACTTAGAACGGAAATTAGCTCTCTTCCAAAAGATATAGAAAACCTCGTGCACCAAAGGCGTTTAGTGTGTGTTGGAAACTGCCACAGGGCTTTGAATACAAGAAACATCATAACGTCCAAGGTGTGGCTGTAATTTTGCGCATCACAATATCCGAAGTCGAAACCATAGAACAAGCAATTTAGCTTACTTTCTTATCCGATGCAGATCTTCAAAATTTAAACTCAAAAGATTCTCTAGTATCTTAAAAGATTAAATGGTGTGAGAAACTTACAGGCGCTATCCGTGGAGCTATCAGCTCTAGTATTCTAAGAAAACTAGACTCTCAATGCGATAATCAGATTGCTGGTTATGCGCTATTCCAGTTGGCGAGAGATCACAGGTCACGCAAATATTCTTCTAGGGTTCTCGCAGATCAAACCGAGGAGCTCCCTCCGCGTACCGCCTTGGTTCAGCATCAGCCTACGTTTCAGTCTAACGCTCGACCAAATCTCCATCAAGAACTTCAACCAAAGGCCCCTGTATCATCCTGGACAAACGACAATGCTAACATCGAAGTTCTGTCCGAAGAAGCCGCGACAGGATCCATGACGCTTACAGATAATATCCTATCTCAAGACCATTCACACTCTGGCAGACACGGTTCTTCTTCCTTCAATCTGGAACATACATCTAGGAAGCTAAGTAAAGTTCAAAGAAAGAGAGCAAGGCAGAGGGAACGACAAATACCCTGACCAATACGCAAAGAGAGAACTTAGTGGAAGAGATGATGTTCACTCCTTTAGATCTTATTAAGGCTATGAGTCTCTTCGAATGGGTTGTTATTTTTTTCTGCCAATGCTTTGTATCCTGATGGTAATCGCGATCGTACAGAAATGATTGGCCACATCGAAGCCACGGCGGTACTCCAACGTTGACAATATAGCAAAGGATTATTAGCAGAGCAAGGTTTATAATCGTGGAAAGTTCCCTTGTATTCGGGAAGGAATACAGTTTCGTTTTCATATTGGGACGTATTACAATATTAATTCCAAACTTATGTCGCAATTCTGTGTACCTTCTAGAATCTAATTATTAGACAAATTTAACAAGGAACCACTCGCAGTTAATAGAAATCTATGTTCCGCCATTAGTGTTAGATGTATACAATGTAACAGGATTGGTTGAAGTGACTTACTCATGACTATCAGGTCTATTTCACATACGATGGTACGCATTAAGCTCTTGAATAGACTTCTACTCAGCTTCATATTCCTCCACCCACAACACTCACGTCGTCATATCCCAGGAGACAATACATGTCCATTCAAGAATCAACGCTCACACTACTGCTTAAGCATCACTGCAGTATATAGTGCCGCATTCAACCCCAATGGCCAAGAAGATAGAAAACACGAGAACTCCTAGAAAACATAAACGGAGCAAGAAAAGCCAATCTGTTCAAGATTCAGACGATAGCGGGAGTCAAGATCAAGACGAGTCGCAAGCTTCAACTACCACGACATATGCATCCCGTACTAAAGACTCCAAAGCTCCTCGCATTCGCATGGATAATCCTACTCCTCAAAGGAAATCAAAACCGCTGAAGAATTTTACCCTCAGACTCGAGCGGCCAGATGAGATTCTATCTCAGGCTTACTACACCAACGACACAATATGCAACTTGCTCGATATCTCCATCGAAGATCTGACCCACGTCACAAAGATACTGGACGGTATCCTAGAAGAGAACCGAGAGCTCTGCGAGATAGATTACATGCGAGCTACCGATGAAGCTAAACAACAATGGGCTGATCTCATGACCGCGGGTTTGCGAATCTCACTGGATAGAGACGTTCTTCGAAGGCTTAACGAACGTGATCATACACGTGAAGGGTTTTTATTGCTAAAAAGGGCTCTAACGCGGAAAGCATCAGGTCGTAAAGGCAGAGTTGCAAAGGGACTGTGTTCAACGCACGAAGTTAGTGCGAGTTCTGAGAGTAATAGCGTGGTTGGATCGTCGCCGCCGGCGTCCTCGAGGGTGCAAACTGTAACAGCATCGCAGGAGTCCCTGGCCAGCTCTGGGGATGAAACTTCACCGCCAGTCCAAACTGAACCTGATATCCCACGCGCCACGAAGAAACAAAACAAGATATCACCACGGAGAAAATCGCCAGCAGTAGCCGCGGTAGATTTTGCCAAATCACAAAGCCCAATTTTGGCAAACCCAGAAGCTAATGACGAAATCCCGACAAACGAAATCGCTGGAGAGTCGGTAGGCAAATTAAGACGTCGCAAACCAGCAGGGAGAAGGGAAACTGTAGAGAAACCACACCGATTTTACAATATGCTTTGTCTGTTTATCATTGTTCTATCACTTTGGGGGATAATTTTCATGCTTTTTTTGGTAGTCAAAGGGCAGGAATATGCACAAGAACAAGCCAATATTTTATATCACGGCATCCGAAGCAGAAGCTTAGAGTTCTTGCAATTGGGAGCTTGAGGGTAGTCTTGGCCAAAGATACTTTTTTGTCGTACACTCCAGACTCCTATTTTGTATCTGCTTGGAACTAAGGCACTGAGAATAAATTAGACGCGGGAAGTGAACTTAGACTAGCCAACGAACTTTCTTTTTGGTGGCCGTTATGGAGTGGCGCATACGTATGTCTATGCAGATACCGAATTTTCTTTGTTTGCGAAAAGCAGCTACCCGCTCGAACACCCGCGTTGTAATTTGCTTCTATTCTGCCTCTTTATATAAGCTTACCACTATCTCCAACTTCATTCAATTCTCCAACCACCAACTTTGGGCCACTGCTAACTCGAGATATTCATCGCCTAGTTCCTACATCTTCCCTCGCGAGCTATTGCATCTTGAAGGGATCCTTATTCACAAGTTTCTGGTTGATAAAATGTCTCGACCTTTTCGAGATGAAAGAGGAGAGGTCTCAAGCTCGTCCAGAAGATGCGTATCCTCCGCGATTCGCCGAAACCAACCTCAGAACCCCAGAGAAATTCCAAGGCTATTTATATCTATTCATATCTACACCTTCTTAGATAAAATATAGCTCTTCTGCGCGTTGGTAGAGGTTTAAGTCCTTGCCAAGAGACGCACCTCATTTTCCCTAATTGTTTTCGTGTAACAATATATGGGGGCCGGAAATAGCAGCCGCCTATAATCAGCATCCTCCAGGGCCTTGATTGGCAATACTTTGCAAATCGGCGGTATTCATGCGTCGTGCGTGGCTATATAATAAAAGAAATGTATTGCTCACGCGTCGTAAGTGGCGGACGGACTGGCTGCGACGCCGTTTCATACATAGTATCGATCGATTTAATAAATACGGTTGCCGTAGGATGACACGAACACGAGCGATGGCATCTACGAAGGATTTCTGCTTCATGACACTCCTCGTAGTCGGCTATTCTGGGAACCGGCATCAGCTTTATTGACCTTTCCATTGGTCAGTCAATGATCGGCGACTTATCATTTATTTGTGGCCTTCTCAGGAAAAAGTCAAGGGGTCACAGCTGGGGGTTACTACGGTATTTCAACCAAGAGGGATACCTACCGTATAACCGTGCCAAGGCTACCTTTTGTAGCCCCATGCAAACATGGAGCAACGACCACGAAAACCAGAGACCTACGAAAACCATAGGTTTTTCAACACTTTTTTTCTCATAACGTCACGGTTATAACTATATTTTAGTTCAATATCATCTCCATAACACTAAAAAGCTAGCAACCAGGGGAACGAAAAAAAAAAACAAGGCCGAAGAAGAGCAATCGATGTCCGTTCTCCGCGGCCCATGATAGTGGTGTCCAATTTTCGTAGCGATCCTTAGGCTCCAGGTCAGCGCCTTTGTCTGCCAGCAGCTTCACCACCGCCTCATGTCCGCTCTCCGCAGCGTATAAGAGTGGTGTCCAACTATAGCTATCCTTAGCCTCCAGGTCAGCGCCCTTGGAAAGCATAGCTGCCATGTATTTTTTCATTATTTCCACGCCCTCCCTTTTGGGCTCAATTGTTTGTATGGGAAACAAGGTTATTTAAGCCCCAAAACGCCTTATAAAAAAAAAAATTTTTGACAAAAAAAAAAATATCACCAGTTGACCATTCAGAAGCCCTCCAATCAGCCAAATCTTCCCGCTAAACTATATCTGGGGGGCGTGGAATTCATGAAATAACCTGTACTATCCCTTCGTCGGCCATCATGGCTGCCACCCCCCTGCACGGGTCACTTTCTCGCCAAGAGAAATAGCATTCCTGATTCCAGGAGTTTTTAATTAAAATTTATATTTTACTCAAATCAGAAATTTGGTCAAATAACAAAATTTCTTGTTTAGGTATCGCTCTGAGAGAGTCTTGGCAGAGGTACCTGTGCAGGGGGGTGGCAGCCATGATGGCCGACGAAGGGATAGAAGTGCTGAGGGGGCAACCGCTCGTACCCAGCAACCGATCGGTCTAAACCCAATTAGGCAATACATATGGAACTAAGGGGCAGGATCACAAAATTTTGTTGGTTCCGAAGGCACTGTGCCTCCTCATGATCATTTCTTCTACTACAACTAGCTCTTTTTAATCTTTAATTGTTCTACACATTTGAAGCAATCAGCCTATTAATTGAAAGAACTCTCCGCTCGGGTGAACCTGCTTTCTGTCCGTCCAGGAGGGTAAATAGCCTTTTATTGCTTTTTTTGTACTATTCGTTTGATCGTACCTGCCTAAAAAGGCTAGTTATTCCCACAGAAAAGATCTTGTATTTCTGAGATTGTCCTTTTTGCGCGACCAATAGTTCAAGATGTCCTTTTGCGCCGGCCAATGGTATGGTTGCATCACACAACATCTCACTCGAAAGTCGTGGTTTCTTCCATATAAGAGACCTGTGCCATCATATTTTAAACCGCGCTCGAATATGGCCAGGACCTGCTACTCTCATAATCATTCTTCTAGACTTCGACAGGTTTATCGGCTAAGGGACTTCTGAAAATTACAACTCACGGAGGTTTAGGCCTCCACTCGCTTCCCAGCGCAATCAAAGCCGCTGGCTACAATGGCGACCAATCCGGCCCCAGCGAGATTGTTACATAGTGATGCTAGTAACCGTATATACAATGTCCCGGTTTTGGATAGTTCACCGGTCATTTATGAGCAATATTCGACAGACAATGGAAACACATCCAGAAAACGAAAGGCTCAGACGAAGCGAGCTGAAGACTGGGAGCCAGTCAAAAAGCGAATCATAGAGCTGTACGATACCAACTCTCTCTCCTACATCATGGCGGATGTAAAGCAAAGATATGGCTTCACAGCTAGGTCAGTTTGCGATTTTCATACCCTTTGTGAGGTGAGCTTACGCCGGAGTAGTCAACGACAGTTCAAGTTTCAATTTCGTAAATGGGGTTTAAAAAAGAACGTTCGGAGGGATGAAATGAGATTCATTGCCACAAAGCAGCATGAGAGGGCAATCTTTGAGCCTGCAAAGCTAGACTTAAGATTCAAGGTTCGAGGAGAGGTTGTAAAACCTGCCAATATTGATCGGTGGAAGGAGCGGACCGGCTTTACAATTGATGACTCCGATCCAATATTTGTTGGTAAGCGAGAATAATCGAAATTAGCGTCAATGATAGTTATACTGACGATACAGACACCCCAAGCGGCCTCAGTTACGGAACAATTTCAGAATGTGGCTCTACCCCAAGCAGTCCTGACATTTCGCCGGGCATATCGTTTGCCATTCAAACGTCGCCATGCACATCCCCAATACCTTTAGCTGGGTTGGCCGTTAATTTTGCCACCGGTATGTAAATGAAAGGTGTAGAATCATTACTGATCGCTAATATTTTGTTAGTGGAAGGTTATGCCAGCACTTATGACATGTTAGGTCTGGACTTTGACGATGGCAACAACACCCCAGCGGCTTGGGCCAATGGAACATCGATATCTCCAGAAGCGTCTTCTTCAATAGGCGCATCACTGGCAACTGATATGATTCAGAATATTGCCTCACAGAGTGTCGGAAATGCGGCTACGTCACCATTGTCGGAATTTTTCGACTTTAGTGAAACTTGCTTCAACATCAATGATGGTCAAGTTACACTAACAGCCAACTTGCCCTACTTCGAACTCCAACTAATGTTCATGATTCGAGGTATGCATATATGTGCATTCGACTGTTTATGTGATAGACCTATTGACGCTATCATCAGACCTTTTTTCCAGAGGTCCCAGCCCGACGCCTGGCGAAGGCTCCCGACAAGTATCCGCAACAATAAGCCCACGGCTTCAAAACCGAGAAATTACAAATGTCTCACTGGCTGAAAGGCGTAGCTTACTGGCTGGGCTTCTGAATCATTCCCCAGGCGAAGTTGCAGATTACAATCAGAGCTTGGTTACCTGTCTTGCACGAATGGTCCCGGAACGGTTCCAAGGTGAACTAGACTCTCAAGTTCAACAAATTTTCGACCCATCTAACAGTCGCCCATTGCAAAATCTCTTCGGAATCGCAGCGTTCTATATCTCTAACAACATGCTTCACGAGGACCGAATTAAAATCTTCCTCAAATGGATCATCGACCGGAAGTATATCGATCAATTTGATGCCTTTCTTCAGATTAATACCATGACGACTCAAGCGTTCTCTCAAAATATACTAGGGGCGGCGGTATCTATTGGGAATGTTGGACTACTGCGATCTCTACTCCGAATGGGAGTAGAATTTCCAGGCGTTCTTCAGAAAGCAATTAAGATTGATGACGATGAATTTGTGAAACTTTTGCTCATGCGAATCGATCCGAAAGTCTTGTCCGGGGCTTCAGGTGGACGAATTCTTTCTAGCATTGCTGATACCAGCAATCTTCAGGTTGCAAGCGCTCTAGTTCAGAATGGCGCTGATATTAATTTCGCTTGCGATGAAGGATACCTAAAAGGGTTTACGCCATTGTGGCGAGCGATTGGCGCAAAGCAGCTTAAAATGGTCAGATTTCTCCTCGAGAATGGCGCGAATGCCAATGCCCACATTGGCCAGGATTCCGACAATGATACCCCTCTCGCATATGCCATCACTTATCCTGGCGGGGCAAGCTACGAAATTGTCGCTCTTCTCCTGGACCACGGGGCGAATATCCAATATCTCATTGAGGGTGAAAATTTGATAGACTGGGTTTCCATATACGACTACAAGTTGTCTCAGTTTATTCTGAAAAAGACAGGCCAGGAGGGAAGTTTATGGACGGTTGGCGACATTCTTAAGGCTGCAAAAAAAGGTAAAAACGCTTTCCCAGAATTTCTCGGACATAACAAAAGGAAGGTTTCTCAGCGTCAGCTCGAAGAAGCTTTATGCAAATCAATTGAGTGGGGTCGCTATGATATCCAAACTACCTTAACGCTATTGGAAGCCGGCATTGATCCAAACTGCGCGGAAATAGAATACCCCCCGCTCTTATTAGCAGCCGAATTATCCGATGAGAATGAAGCGGTACAAGTAACCGAACATCTAATTGATGCAGGGGCCAGCGTCGATGTGCCGGGGCTACTATCAAGTGCGGTTGAGAAAGGGAACTTTGAGGTTCTATGTCTTCTACTTGATGCCGGAGCTGATATAAAAAGTATGGGCCCGAGGCACTCGAAAGGGCCGTATTAGATGAAAAGGTTGAAGCCGTGGCACTGCTCCTCGATAGGGGGGTGTTAATTAACGCGGTCGGGGACAGATTCTGTCCCATTCAGGCGGCTGCACATGTTGGGAATCTCGAAATTGTGCAATACCTATTAGACCGAGGCGCAGACGTCAATACCCCGGCTTATAAGCATAAAGGATATACAGCCTTACAAGCAGCATGTGTTACTGGGAAAACGGAAATAGTTACTTTCCTTCTTGAAAACGGCGCAAACGTAAATGCGGAGCCATCAGTAGCAAAAGGTCATACGGCTTTAGAAGCTGTCCTTATCGCCAAAATTAGCACTACAGTCAAATCGAAATTACTCCAACAGTTACTAGATCGCGGCGCGAAAGTTTCGCGACCAAACGGCGGATTGAATCAAATCGTACACACTCTCGTCCGAACTAATCAGGTATACCTCCTGGATATCGCTCTCAAGGCTGGCTTTGACCCAAATTCCATGTCACATGGCAAAGAGGGGCGAACACCACTTCAACTTGCAGCGGAGCAAGGCCGCCTCGAAGTTGCAAAGGTATTGGTGGCCAATGGTGCGCTAGTCAACTGGCCCCCTGCGTATCTGCATGGGAGAACGGCACTGCAAGCAGCAGCATCTCAACCAAGTCCTAATATGGAGATAATACAATATCTCGTTGGCATTGGAGCAGATATTAACGCGAATGCAGGGGTTTGTGGCGGCATTACCGCTATCCAAGGGGCTGCTATTAGCGGTTGTATACCAGTCGCTCAATTTCTCCTAGAGAGAGGTGCAGATGTGAACAGCCGGCCAGCCATCAAAGATGGCCGGACGGCCATTGAAGGGGCTGCAGAGCATGGCCGATTAGATATGGTACAGTTGCTCATCGAAGCCGGGGCGAAGGGCGACGTGGCCCACCAAGGTGGATACACGAGAGCTGAACAGCTTGCCGAGCAGAATGGCCATGTTAAAGTTGCCAGGTTGCTAAAATCTTCCTATTCACGGAGCTCCAATGTTGCCCGCACTCCTGTACCTTCGGCAATGATATAACTCCTAACATAGCAATCAAATTCGAAGATGTTGTCGTGGGTTGTCCGGCACGTAGGCAGTTACGTGCGGAAATCAGGAACGCAGGCGGCGGATGAAATCACCATATAATTGAAATGTGTTCAGCGAGATATATCCGACGCTAATTCAATGTCTAGTTCAGAACTTATTCCATGTCTAGTTCGCGATATTATCTCCATGTCTAGTTCAGAAGCTTATCTCCATGTCTAGTTCACGATGTTATCTCCATGTCTAGTTCAGAGCTTATTTTCATGTCTAGTTCACATCGTTATCTCCGCAGTTGTTCATGTATTTAATAATCTGCTTTCGCGCTTCAGGAGCTTCTCTGTTCAAGCAACAATCTTGTTCTATCTAGCTCTTGGCATAGTAGACGGTGTTGCCTTGGGGCGAAGTACACCCTCAATGCACGTAATTCTACAGAAACTCGGGAACTGGTGACACCCTGGGCGACACTCGGATGCAGCCAGCTTTTCACCAGTCGTCTTTGGCGAGTCGAGCATATGGTTGCGAATGGTGCACAAGCCCGTAGCCCGTCGTGAAGGGCATGTAAAGGAAATCCAACTCGGACAGACGACGATGGTCCCGGCCAGGCGAAAATAACAAGTCACGGCAGGAGGTAGGAAGAAGAGCAGCCCAATGTATTTATTGAACCAGTCAATCATCTCAAGCCGATCTAGCCTCGCGCATCATAGCACTATGGTCCCTGGGTAAAGGGACAACTCCAGGAAATCTATCGTGAAGTTTCGCGTTAGTTACTCAGTAAGAGGGAGTTAATGTTGAAGGTTAACACGAATAAAATATCTAGTTGGGTATATAGTGTCATGAGGCCTGGCGATGGTATGTGTTGCGACAGGTCATGCGCCTCTTCAAAATGCGTGTTGGTAGAGGCGAGGTTCTTTGCCGCCTAGATAAGTCGTCTTTTGCTTTTGATGGTTTATTTAACTGGCGGGAAGTTGATTTCGGTAGATGCAATCTTCTTTTCGGTAGCCGGTACTGAGAATTTTGTCGCTTTGAAGAAGCTCGTCGAGAGGCTTGCGACAAAAGGATCGAATGTTCGGGGGTTTACGGGAGACAGATATGCCTTCGGATCTCTTAGCTTTTGCTTTGTTGATGATGGGGTAGAAGATCCAGATCGAGAAGATGCCTATCTAGAGCCTATCATACCCATCTAGAACCCATCCGGACCTACACTACACTACAATGAAACTAATTGCGGCCTGTATAGGACTTAAAGGCTTCAATCATACATTAAGCCCTATATAGTCCTGTTGTACCTGAAAAAATAAACTGTATCGCACTATCGTCGGAGAGTCTTAACACGGCGGATTTATGTGTTGCGCTGCTTCAATTACAAGCTATATCACCTACTTCCTTTGTTATTTGCAATATTGTCGAATCACTTGATTCCACTACTTGTGGTATATATTGACTCTCTACTCTGATAGTCACCCCCTGTACATAGTGTATATAGTACCGAAATTAACAAGAAATATTACAAAAGCCACTCATCTTGATTACCCTTTGAACAATTGCCCATGAAACTTTTTCAACACTCCTTGCACGCTGTCACCTACACTTTTAAACTCCCCTCGAAATTCTCCGCCTTCTATCAACTTCTTTCTTCGATTGATCGCCAATTTGTACAACGCATATCCGACACCATCTGTCCCTTCTGATATAGCCACAGCAACCAGCTTTCCAGCAGTTTGAGCATCCAAAGCCCGCGTCAATTCAAAACTAATAACTTCACAGAATAGATCACCTTGAAAATATGGCCCTTGAGTTAATGGAATACGTGTAAGGTCAGTTGTCGAGCGAAGGATATTGTCAATCTCATCTGATATCTGTTGAAAGTCTTCCGTGGAGAGTTTGAGGAATGATCGAAACGAGTGCATACTTCGAAGCTTAGGAGAAGATTTCGAATGTCTGTAGTTTACAGATATCTCATGTTTTCGTGTATGGGTATTAGATAGGTGTCGATTTTGGTTATTAGAGGGTTCCGGAAGTGATGATGGCGATAATGGCGGAGAAATGGATCTATTAGTCTGGTCTATGGTTCCAGAAAGAACCTCTTTGAGCGATGGAAGCATGATCTTGTATCTTTTGAATACTTTCGAAGCCTCGCTGCTCATCTTGGGTAGTATTAAAGAATGCTCTAGTATGATCAGATATCTCGATACTCTGTCATAAACCTTTACGAAATGATAGTGACAGGATCTTTTCTTCTTGCCAAGGATACTAGATTGATGATTTATGGGTTGAAATGAAATAAGTCAAATTTGTCGGTTTGCGAAGTATTACAGACTGTAACTTAGTAGCTGTCCGCATTACTAATTTGTTCCAGAGCACGTAGCAACTGGTTTCGCGGTTACATTAGTATTAAAATAAAATAATGTTTCAGGAGGTTCAATACCAAGTATTAAGGCAAGATTCTCTTATATAGAATGAATAAATTCCAGAGGCCACCTTTGGAAGAAACTCGTCACTATTAACACATGGCTTCTTTAAGTTCTCGCATGATGTAAAAATTAACTCGTTTTCTTTTTGCATGCATAGATCTAGGACTGTAACTCGTTTCTAGTTAGCTTCGAAGACGAGGCTAGTTTCTAGTCACATTCCAACTCTTAGCTAGTTTCAATTTATTTTACTATCCTACTCTTAATATGCACATATGCATATCTTAGGTGAACCTTTTCGTAGTCTATCAGGTGCTAGGCTAAAAGCTAATATTAACAGACTGTGAACTGTCTCTGCACGTACGTGGTATTTTGGGAAATCAACACATTTGCAATATCTCCCATTTCGATTTTAAAATAGGCATCAAATAGATCATCATCGATATACCGCTAGGGCAAACACAGTAGATCTCGCTGCATATACTCTTAAAGCATCGAAAATTTAGATCTTGTGGTAGGTTCCATAGCAACAAACTTCCGGTATGCGCCGATGATTTCGACATACTTCCCGAGAAATATAAATTTCTAATTTTGCGGTCCCTTCCGTTGCCTGATTCGATTGGTTATCACGTTGACAGGAAAGGTTAATAGAGATCTCTTGAAAAAAATTCGACAATCTCTAACAATCACCGTATATCAAAGTGGCCTTACAATCCCCTGGCAAGCTATAAAATGCTAGGACCCCCGAAAACCTACCGCTCTTATCCTTCTTACTTTTCTTTCTACCCTGCTCCTATGAGAACAAGTTTATGCTTGGAACTTAGAACATTACTCACCCAAAAGTTCTTAATTACGCGTCACCTTCTTTACACTATATTCGCAAGACACAGCGAAGAGCTTTTCGAAAGTTATTCAATCTTTATTTTTACGAGATGCCTCGACAAGGTCTTTTTAGACAGGCAAAGGCCTCAGGGCTTTTTCAATCGTTACGCAAAGAAGAGAAACAGAAAACGATGTTACTTCCTTCGGCTCCATCCTCGGCCACTGGAGTAGAGCCAATATACAGTACTCCAAGAAATGAGCAGATTCCTATAACAAATACCACTGGACGTGTCCCTCAAGATCTTGAAGATCCGGACGCCATTGAACACAATATGCCAGGTGCCTTTCCAAGCGTTCGAGAGCCAGCAGCCAGGGATTCTCCTATCCGTCGAACTGTTAGTTTACGAAATAGCAATATCCCAATTACTTCTGCTTCAGCTACAGAGAGGCAACAGGCTATTGACAACCTCATGCAAAGGCATTCTTTACAAGCAAACCCAAGGCGTCTAGGGAACTTTGTTAGAGGTGTATTTTCGCACGGCCAAGAGCCGGTCTTCTCAGATCATGCGCCACCTCCACAAGTTCCTATGAGTTGGAATGACATCCGCGATATTTTGAACACTAGCGAAAAGCCTCCCTCAACTCCAGCAGAGGAGGCACAATGGTGGGATGCTGTTCGTTATCGATTTGATATTCCTCCACCAATACCTTGGCAGAACGGCCCACCTCAGTTTCCACAGTTCCCGACGGGACCGCCAACAACGGTGATTCAGACTCCGCACGGTCCTATTTACTTAAATGCACCTCCTCCGTCAGGTTTGCCGATCGATACCCCATGGACTCAATTGGATGCGAAGCAGGTGGCTACGCTGTTTTTCTTAGCTGGTATGAAGTTGACTTGGAATGCTTGCACGTCTATGTGGGAGGTTCTTTCGCTCGCATGGGATCACCATATAAAGGACCAGATGAAGATTAGAGACCAACAGAACGAGCAGATGGCTCTCTGTGCACAGCTAGGATACCCCATGCCACCACAACAGCCACATTCGCAACCAGTACCAGGGCTTCCGTTCGGTTTACCTATATCCAGGCCTCAGCCAACTCTACCTGGGAGTTGGATGTGGTAGGAGCTTAGGATAGAGAGGAAAACAGCTTTTTCGTTGAAGAATTGTGGTCAGAGTCACGTTTATGTATTATCAAACCTAAGGCTTTCGATGAAGCATGTATTCTAAGCTGAAATGAATTCTTACTTCAACCTAAACCCTTTATTCGTCTGTGGAGCGAAACTGTTCGGTAAGAAGCATTTCTTCATCGGCTTTGTAGTTATACCAATCCCCAGAATCGAATAAAACCAGAAAACAATCACATCAAGATTCAGAAATTGTATCCTCCCTGAGTTCAAGATCAAGCCGTTTTCAAGCGTAACATACTGAAAGTCAGCAAGAAGAGACCAAAACAGCAACCCAAAGTAGAATACCGCCAACTTGAAAACCGGATGGGGAATGCCGCCAAGTTCCTGCCCAGGTGCACAGGGCTGAGCTTGCTGCTGCTCAATAGTCCTTAGGGGCGAACGAGAAACAGCTCTACGGTTGTGGTGATCGTGACCGTCGTTAAATTGCTTCTGCTCGCTATTATTTGTTGAAAATTCCGCTTGACGACGAGGGGTCGATCTTTGAAGCTTATTCGCACGTTGTCGAGGAACTTGGAACGCATGATTGCAGAGATTAGGAGCTCGGTGATCTGGAGATTTAAATTGGGGTCCTCTAGCGAGACTTTGCGATCGGACGGACCATGATTTACCACCTTCTTCGCCGGAGTTGTCGATGAGTTCTTCGTCAAAGTCATTCGAATACTCCCGAAGGGGATATGGATTTCTAAATCTGTTTGCAAGGGATGATTTTCTTGAATGAAGGACGCTCCTTTCTTGAGTCTGTGAGCGACTGCATGGTGAAAATGGAGGTGACTCTTGTGTTACATTCGGTTGTTATGATGCTCAAGCCTAGTGCGAGCTTCAAGATTCGGAGGTGGGGTTCTCATTCGTCGCCTATTTGGAATTACGTCCTCAAGCGTGTCTTCCTCGTCAGTATTTGCATCGTTACTTGTTTTTATATCACCGGCCTCGACGCTATCTCCTTTTTTAAATCTTGCGTATGTGGTGTGCAATTTAGTCGCAAAAGAGTTGTTTTCGGCGTCGTCGCTCTTCCTTGGAACAGGTCTTGGGTGCTTCCGCTGATCCGCAGGCTCTCCATTCGCATCCGGACTCCAAAATCCAGATATCAATTCCTTCCGTAGCCTCATGATCAATCTCCATACTGTCCATCCCTTCACATCCTTCTGGGAAACAAATCTCAACCCGGCCATGATATCCTCGTTATTGAGTGGCAAGTACTTCATCGCGACCTTGCACATTTCGTCCTTGATCGCCCAATTCAAAGATTGTAACCTTTCTGAATTTTCAACGAAAATTGCCTCCCTGAGAAGCATCTGACGGAATCCAGCTTTGATAGTTTGCAACTGGTCAGGGGTCACCTCCAGATATTCTGGCATATCTTCTTCGAGGACACTTTCGTATGCGTAACTGCGCGGCTTTTGCCAAACTATCTTGAACTTTTGTAGCGGGCTGGGTGCTGAACTAGAGACAATTTTGCCGATTGCAAGCCCTGGGCTCTCAAGGGTGACAATATTCGAGCACCTGGAGCTGCGTAGTTCGTAGCTTGACGTTCTCCCAGGTTTCTCTCCACGAAATGATTCGTCTTTTGCGTCATCATCGAAGTCGGTGGAGCTCTCGGTGTCATCAGAACTATCACTGAAGCTCTCCTCTTCGGTTTCTAACCCTGCGGAAGGCGGCGCCCTCTTTCGCCTTTGCTGAGACATATTTTTGGTTGCAGCCAAATTTTGAACTCTCTCGACCTTTCTTCGGCTATTTCGCCTTGTTCCACAAACTTTGTTGTTAATGGGAGTCCATGGACTCATACTGTGGAAAGAAACACTAGCCAGGAGCGCTTTTGGGGGTTATCTCGTTGCCAGAACTACTTAAGCTTCAGGATGTCGTACCGAGAGCATGAGGAAGAGTGGGATGTGATAGAATACTTACGAGCAGTGACAATGCTACCTGAAGTCTGACTTGGCTCAGATTGTTGGTTCGAACATTGATACTGTTGATTGATAGTCTGCAATGGAACGAGGTGAAAGATATAGCCGTGCACAGTTGTGTTTGCTCAAATGCAAGTATCCGGATGGTGAGCACTTGGTGAGCGCTTGGTGGGTGAAATCTCCATAACGGCAAAGCAATCAGCTAAGTACAAGGTTTAACTTGGCGAAGATCCTCGATCGAGGAATTAGGTTAATAGCTGAGCAATTTCGTCACATATAGATAGCTAGTAGCTATTAACTCTATGCATAAGATAGAAGGAAACATTTCGCTTTAGAGTGTGGGCATACGCGAATACCTGAAATTTAAATGGTTTTATTCTAAATAAACACAGATGGATTTGAAGGAAATATCATTTTGTCTTCTTAGCCACAGATTGGCATCTCCAAATGTCATAACCAATGCCAGTCCAGAGGAAATTTCATCATGATCTAGTCCACGTTGGACAAGAGGCCTACAAGACAAGAGTGCTGTTTCCAATTCGGACATACAACAAAGTCAACACAAAAGACTTTCCAAACAACACAGACCCCTCATCACGGGAACAAGATCACGGCCAAGCAGTCTCGTAAACGACTCGCTTGGTTAGCTTCCACATTCGCGAAACCCGTCCCTGGAAACGAAAGCTCATCCCGGTCGGTTTAAGTATCATCAAAAGAGCCCCACGAATAAACTATTGCGACGGACGCCACCTCTCCCACGTTAATTTTATGGTCCGAAGAAATATGCCAGAGCACCGCTATAGGGCTCGTATGGTGGTATGACCTATTGTTTCGTAAGTCTCATTCAAGGATTTATCGCGAGGCTCTGCTGTTAGCGCTATTAAATTAAATTTCTTGCCTTGCAACAAATTCGAGACATAAAATACGAATCGCAATACTGCAACTGAGAAGATTACCGTTGTCTTTGCATAGCAAATGTGATAGCTATTTTAAATCTCGGACTTTATAGTGTTTTCTTGAGACCAGAATTGATATAAACGATGTCTACCGGAACTCAACAACTTCGATGTCATATCAACACCAACATGCCACCCAATCGTGGAAACAAAGCAACTCTCTAACATTACAAAACTTAACTCCTATATTTTATTTCAAAACTTCTCTTCTAAGATTTCTCTGCAAAATGAAGTTCCTCAGTCTCATTGTCTTGGCTCTTCCAAGCGTCTTCGCCGCAGCTCTTCCAAGCACCGTTTCTGGTGAAGATCTTGCGAAGAGGTCCGGAGGAGGAGGAGCATTGAATACTTGTATTGATGCCGCTGCTGTGCTAAAAGGAAAAGATATCTATGTTGAGGCATTTTGTGGCGACGAGCATGGCGGGTACTCATTCACCTTAGTCAACGTCAACGCATGTATTGCCAATGATAACGGCAACCTCCACGTAAATAATTACCCATCTCCAATTTTACAAAGGTAACAAATAGTAACGCTTAAGATAATTTTAGTGGCGCAAAAAGCAAGGCTTTGCATCAGTTTTTATAGTAATTCAAGACTTTTCAAGTTCGTAGGCTAACAAGTTTACTAGTGGTGACTTCAGCGGTAGTTGTATTATAGACCTCGCCACAAAAATCCAGAGCAATGGTTATCTTATCGCCAAATGCCGGGAAGATAACAGCTCCACTGTTATTACCGGAATTTATTTGAGTAAGCTCTACCATACATTATCACCTCAAGGTGCGAATGCGTTGCTAATGTTCCTTCTATAGATGATCACCTCGTCAACCGCAACGGAAAGTTGACCAGTGAAGTTTAAAGGCAAAGTGAGAAGTCGGGGTTGTTTTCTCTGTGGTTTCTTTGAAGGAAGGGAAATGTATCTAAACATTGTTTTATGAACTTGGAATCATATACATTTAAAGTCTCCTTAACCTCATTCCCAAGTCAGCGATATACTTTGTTAAGAGACGCAAAAATCTTATGCATGCAACACGAGAATTGATCAACTTTCCTGTCAGATATTTTGATGACATAATATATTAATATAAGCATGACTAATCCATTAATCATCTACAGGTGCACTAGATTAATCCATCTTTCCAATACTACGAAATTACATATACCCTTCCAGTACAAATAAAATAGGCGTAATCCACTTTCAAAATGTAACCAGACCCTTTAATCAACATGGCCTGGTTGAACGACATAGGCATTCATGAAGCAGGCTGTAGTATCAGAACTCAGATACATATCCCAGACGCCTGGACCAGAGCCACTGAGAGAGAGATTTGTCTTTGTACCGCCGGAAGAGCAAGTTGGGTTGAGTAAAAAGGTCGGGCTTCCTAGGAACGGGCAAGAAATGGCATCGCCGGCAGATCCATCAGCATATAGATACGATGGATTTGGACCAGTCGTGGTCACAACTTTGACACCGTTATATGATAAATCGCCGTCGGAGTCGAGATTGAAAAGCGCAGCGGGGTAGACGGTGTTGAAGTCGTGAGCAAGGAGGACACCGTTGTCGTTGATCACAACAAAGTATGAATCCCTACTATAGCAGGTAACACCTAGAGCAAATTTCTCAACTGAAACGGTCTGAACTGCTTGCACGGTGGCAGTAGCGGTAGGTAGGGCGTTGATGCAAGAACAGGCGCTGCTGTATCTTTGGAAACCAGCAATAGTGCTCTTTGCTCCGTTAATCTGACCTGCAACGGTCGAGGAGCAGGCTGCGTAGGTCGGGTAGGCGCTGGGGGCAATTGTAGTCAGAGAATCGCGTTTCGACATTATCTTCGCTGCTGTCGGTGTGTAAATGGTCGAAGTGGTTGACGTGCTAAATACTTCCATGTCAGCAGGGTTTCCACATTAGCTTGCCTCTAGTATAGTCTGCGAGCGCGTCACAAACTTTGCGAGTCGTGCTTTACTAGAGATATAGCACAGAAGATATATAGGGTATTGAGGGGTAAATACTAGTCCGTCACTGTTACTTGGAGGAATGCAGTACAGTCCGAGGATGCAAGTGTCGCGGATTTACCCAGCAAACCTATAGTGGAATACAACACCGCAGGTTTAGTTATTTGACGACCTATATTGGATGAATTCTGGAATGATCACTTACCTCGAAGGCAGTTGTCGCGATTGCAACCAGGAGCAGCAGTGGGCGCGTCGGTATTGATTGTGGTGGCTGCCGAAATAGCGGCGAGTAGAAGAGCTATGAGCTTCATTTTTGATTTAATTGATCTAATCCTTATAGCAATATAGAGAATTGGAAAGGTTTAAATAGTTTGGGGAGGAGTTACTAGCTTATAATTGTCCTGATGAAGGAGGGAGTAGATCTTTTCGAGGGGGAGCAGGCATTTATTTATACACAAAGCTGGCGCTATGCCAGACTTATCTCGTACCAGACCCGACATTCAAAGTTGAACGCTGAGTTGGAAAGGATGGAATATAGTGGCATCGAGCAAAAAGAACACAGAGTGTTTGACCGTGCACAACCGCCTCAATGGGCAGCCAGCCAAACAAGTGTCTCAATTAACAGTCCCAAATGTTTGGGCTGCATATACCGTTGCTTCTTCTCTAATGCATATTTATTTGCTTCAAGCATTCAAGATCTTTAATGTTACCCAGTAATGTATTTGGGATATAGATTATAGATTATATAGATAAAATTTCCACACAGTATTAGGAAGTGCCATTGCGATTGTCGCTCACTACATGAAGCTTTCTTTCATGATCATAGTTAATATTTGCACAATAGGTTTACTGCGTCAATTGCAGGATGAGTAGATTTTCGGCGCCATTGTCTGAACGACGCTCGGTTTGTTTATGACAATCTACCTAATAATAGGAAACCAAGCATTCAATGTCAAGTGAATTGGTGAACTTGTGAGAGACGTTGGGGCACAAGCAAGCCAAGAAAATGAATCCTCTAAGCTGTTTATCCAGGAAATGTTCTCCGGGCAAGCAATTTTAAAGGCTTCTCGCCCTGCATTGCGCCGCGGCGCGTTGGAGCTAATTTCAGCCGTACCTTGGCGTCGCAGCTTGCGAATGGGGAGAGAGTGCCCACGATGCAGAGCAGTTGAGTCGCACCAGTGCCAACTCCGCCGTTATGCCATTAGAAACCAGTCAAGCTAACCAAAGTGCCATCAAGGGGAAACATCCACAAGCTTCAAATTTATTTCACGTTCTTTCGCTGACTAACGGTCAGAAGCGAGTTTTCTGTTTATCTGAGCGCCCAACACCGCCGTGTTTGCAAAATTGTCTGGTGACGAGACTGGTGTTTGCATGGAGATGAGCATAATACTTTACAAACAACAAAAATTCGAAGGCTTCTCAGTTTTCATTTCATATTGATTCGCAACCGAAATATTTCCTAGGTTTGACCAACTGCCGGCTCCATTTCAGTGGAATCCGTGTATTTGTACTACAACCCGACGTTGTATCGCCGCGTCGATGAGCCATTCACGGCTTTCAAAGCGAGGCTGCAGATACGAATTCCTCATGCCCGTACGTGTTCTTGTCCGGGATGACCGACGCAATGGAAGGACTGAAGCAGATTGTATTGAGATTTTGTCATGGCGCTCGCCGTCGTCCGTGGTTTGAACTTTCAAGGCTAACTAGATGTCGTAAAGTTCGCTTATCGACGGTATTTGCTTGGGATTCACGCCGTCATGGAATAGGAGTCAATTGTGTCTATTAATGTATTAACATGGCTACCAATAGGAATAGGACGGGGTAATCAAGATACTCGACTCGGCATCATCACTGTCCAGGCCAATATGTACCTGCGCCCTCATGGGCATTGTCATTCTTGCACGATCTCTGTTCTGTCTCCGCAACAAACCGAAGATTTTGAATTATATTCGTCTGGTGACTAGTCGGAAAAGTTTATTTTAGCGAACCAATCCGATATAATAGGTGTGTGATGCCGCATGAGCTGAGAAGCTGCGAATGCGATCGACTTCCCTGAGCAAACTAGAGGGTTAGCACAGAGTGTCGGCTTTCACTTGCCTCCACTCTCCACATCATATGGTTGGCCAGATGCATGGGATCTAAGCCCATTAATTCCTAAACTCCGTTGTGCTCCTTTCGCTTTTCTTCTTCGAAGCTCCGCCAGGCCAGCGAATACAAGCTACCCTCTATATATCCTCAGGTATAGCAACACAACGAAGAAAAATGGGGCATGCGCGCTTAAAGAGCTAACACGCCGTGCCGGAAATATTAGGATTTATCATCACTAAGACGGAATCGCACATCGGACGAAGAAAATCAAAAGCTTGCCCAGGCGCTTATAAAGTGCGACAGAGACATATGACTGAACGTTTTGCCAAGTGATTGTCGACATATCCGGCCGCTCCCAGTCCGCCGATTTGTGTCTCAGCTTTTCTTGGGGTTCGTTGTACTACCATACTGGTACGAAAGAGCTTGCATTTTAAGGAGTTGGGGACCTAGAAGCAACTACTATAACCCGGTGTGAAAATGCCGCACAAGCGTTAGATCTATCAAACTGGATGTGCGAAGTGAACCAATCTCATTTTTAAGTTGGCCTCGATGCTTTCAAGAAGGGTTATATCCTTGCATGTAATTTTAATGGTGGCGGCCGTGGCTTGGAGCTCAGCTACTCCTTCGATTTTGGTATCTGGGTTCTCTTTCCAAATAGGCAAGCTGGGAGCTCGAAATACGGCAGGTTCCGAGGAAGAAATTACACTAGCCTCGAAACCAAATCGCATCGACTCTTTTGACTGCATGATTGAAGGAGGATACAATAGATCCTTGCACAAATAACGCTTTAGCGGCGCACACAGGACGCATGAGATATTCTAGCTCTGCAGCATCCATTCGCGAGCAATCTTGGGACGTTCAAACGAATAAACATGAAGGCTAACTTTGTTGAGTTAAATATAACGAACAACGTGTTCATGGCGCATCAGTGGTTCGCCGGTTTTCGTTGAGAGACGTCGGAACGTCTTTCTCTTATTTCCATGAAATGGGAAGCTTCGGAATTGTGATTGATCCTAAGTTTAGGTGTCCAGAGATACAAGGCTGAATTCTGCCTTCGAACCTACATATACGTTTAACTTAGAAGCCCCAAAGCGGAAACAAGAGAGGCAACACATTGTTGAACAGAGCTTGTCTCAACATGTCGCTGGTTCCGAAATCAGGTCTCAGGATTAGATATGTTATAAAACTTTTTACGACAATTGAAATGTCCTTCGCAAGCCAGATGACTGATGTTAATCTCTTTTAATACCTCATATTTGTCATCCGAGGGAGAATGAGCCATGAAGGTCAACATTTAGTTGAACATACAATGCATTATGACCCGGATTATTAGAAAATATTCTATAGCATTTAAGAGAAATCGGATTGCATATAGCATCATTTCGGCCTCGGAAACTCCAGCTACCGCTCCTCAGCTCCCCAGCTTACTCTTTTACGTTATTTTATTGAGCAACACCACAGTTTATCTGTTGATGCCTTTTGTGCAGAAGTTCCAGGTGCGGCTACTAAGGCTGCTATATAGTAAACATATGATTAAGATCGGTTAACTAGGAAATAGCGCAGCTAATTTAGATAAATACTATCATAGTTTCTTCAATATCCGTTTATCCTTCCACATTCTCATGCATCCTACCAACACCGTAGCTCCAACGGCTAAACCGCCAGCATAGAATATCGCCGGACGATACGCAGTAAACCCGGCTGCCTCACCTCCATAAGCATCAAGTAGATATCCTGCTATTGGTGCCCCGAGCAAGTATCCACCACCCCAGCTGGTAACTATCATGCCCATAGCGACGCTCACCCGCACAGACCCAAACAAGTGTCCGACGACTGTGGGCATGGTTGCAAAAAACGAGCCATTCGCCACGCCATTGATGAGCACAAATGCTATCAACGTTCCAATGTTGGTGCTTACCGGCCACAGAATCAGCATACTCAACGCGCTGGCAAGCATGCCTAAAAACAAGGCGTTCACCGCCCCTAGTCTGTCGGCCAGGGCACCGAAGCCGATACGACCGAGTGCAGAGGCGAAGTTGAATCCGGCTACGAGACCTGCACCCGCGGATGATTTAAGTCCAATGCTGCGCGAATAGAGCGGTAGAAAGAACGGTGGGACGAGCAAGGGAAATGTGACGATTCCACCCGCGAGAAAGAGAACCACAAAAGTAGGATCTTTGAATAGCGTCCAATCTATGAAAACTGTCCTTCTGGTTGGATTTCTTTCCTTGATCAGCCACGCCGCCGGTAAGCCTGTTAAAAGGTGAAGAAAGCCAATGATGCGGAATGTCCAGGCAACCCCCAGCTTCTGAATCAACCCTTCCATAACAAATGAGATGATAGCACCCCCCAAACCGCCCCCAGCGAATACAATCCCATTAGCTAGCCCACGCTTGCGGTAAAAGTACTGAGGGGTCACAGTTGTGACACTCATAAAACATAAACTGACTCCAATGCCAAGTATGACGCCGGCCGTGATAAACAAACCCAGAAGCTTGTCCGTAAAGAATCCTCCCAGAATCTCGCCACCACCGAGGAAACATATTCCCGCGATAGCTGTGATACGCACGCCAAAGCGCCTTATAACCCGGGCGGAGAGTATTGCCAAAAAAGCATTGAGAGCGACAGCCACGCTGCCAATGAATGATAATGTCGATGCGCTGGCGAGGCCCTGTTCCACCAAAGCGCCTTGAATGACACCCCAGCAATACGTGGTTCCTACAAACCAGAATGTGATAAGGGCACAGCACCCGATAACTACCCAGCCGTAACCACCGTCCGGAACCGTAGAATCCGCTAGCTGCGATTGGGCTATAATGGCATCTGCTGGTGGTTCTGCCAGAATTTCCTCTCGCGACGCGCTCTGCTCTTGATTGTGAGCTTGGAGCTCAATTGTTGTAGAATTCATCTTTTCGAATTTTCTTTGCCGCCACCGATGTTGTAAATTTTCGGTGCCCTCGATTATCATCGTTGCTTGTTCCGGTCGGTTGTGTTGATCCTTTGATGAGTCAGCCCACTAGAAATTTGACTTGCCTCTTTGAGAGCTTCTCGTGCTAGTGCCATTGATTAGTAATTGTGTTTTGGAACCAAAAACCATATTAGACATTTATACAAATTCAGTCATGATATTGAAAGAAATTTAATCACAACTATTGAGTTTTCGTTATCGATGGGATACTGTAAAATTGGGAGGCAACGTTGGTGCGCTGTCAGTACCCATGCCCGGTATCACGGTTAACCAATTTAAGGTATTGCACCCTTCCTCATGCTCGTCCCCTACTCATTCTCGCGGTCAAGACACGCTATGCTGATTTTCGCAACAGTATGAGAAAATCTAAACCTTGTATAAAATTCAGTTTGTATCAATTATTCATGAGGTGAAATCACAGTAAGTGAACGAATCTAACCGCATTTTCGTGATATGTCAAGGTAGGAATTTTACGAACAAATAATACGATATCTCTATAATACTATTTATATTATTTGATTTTTTAACAGAGTTTAGTCTACTTTAAGATAACAAGACTTTCAAGCAATAGGATGTTGGGGTAGAGGGAAGGTAAGGGAGATGTTGAGTCTAGGGGTACGTATATTAACGATCGTAGCGTTTATCAGCAGAAGATTCTCCACGAAAAACAAAATGAAATTAAAAAATCATAGAATAAGGGAGCAAAAAAAAGGAAAAAAGAATAGAATAAATTTCTTGCACTCCACCGAAGCCATATCAATTTTCAGTCCAGCTTAAAACCCGCAAAACACCAGGAAAATGCCAAAGTTTCGGCGGATGGTTTCCCAATACAAACCAATCAAAAATCCAACACACCCAACAACAAACTTCGAAGGCAGACCATATCCAGAAATCGACTCGAGTACAAAGTCCGGCACTTCGAGAATCAATCCCCAAGGAACATCGTTCTCGACATAATCTTGGATAGCGTGGCGTTGGCAATCAGGAATCTGCATTTGCAACACATAGACATTGTTGACAAACCCAGCGATGACAACTGAGATATGGAACAAGATGATGGTAAAAATTGCGAAAAAGATTCCGCGGAAGATAGTTTGAATCATAATAATAGTCTTCACAAATTGTGTTGTGGGAACTTGAAGTTCGACCGGTTGTCTGTAATGTTGACGTGCGTCGTAGGGTTTATTCAAGCTGGGGCTTAAGAACTGTCGGGCTCGGGTAGGGTGATCTTGCCCTTCCGCGATGGCATACAATCCCTCCAGGTAATCATATGCTCCAGCGACAAATTCTTTCTTGACTTCTATAGCGAAGCGATACAAGGCGTATCCGATAACCCCAGTCCCTTTGCCAGCCTTGTCAGCATTTTGGATTTTCTTCAAATACTGATGCTCGGTAGAGACTTCTCCCAATAGGTTGTTACGAAGAATGCTGTTCAATGACTCGACAAAGTTTCGGCGTGCAGTGGGATGACTGAGATTCAATGTCGACAACTCTGGATCGGCTCTCAAAAGCGAAGCAAAGAGACAACCCATTACCTTATAGTCGTGTTTCGACAATCCTAGGATCTGGCGAAGTTCCTCGCTATCTAGCTTCGACCAAGAAGAGACGCTTTTCGGAACAACTCGAGGAACTTTACAAATCAACTCAAGTTCAATTTTTTCAATCACTTGAGCACGAGAGGCTGCCCGAACGGTGTTGGTGGTCTCGTCTGGATCGTTCTCAGGCTCTTCCAAGGGAGGAGTCGACTCGGTGAGAACGATTCTCGGAACGCCTTTCTTTCTTGGGGTTGAGGACGCAAGAATAAAGGACCGAAGATGACCCTCCTCTCTCAAGTTGGCTCCTTTCGGCTTGACAACGGTTGGAGGACGAGATGAGCTTAATTTCTTTGGCGAAGTAATTGGAGTTGAAACCGCTCCCTTGGATGAGAAAAGCCCATCCCCAACATGGAGCTCGGAGCTCAGGATGTTTGAATTGTCCGATGTGAAGTCATAATCTTTGATACGTTTCGACATTTTTGAAATCAGGTGGTATTAATTCGAGTATACGGTCGAAGAGAGAAGGATATTTTTATTATTCAAATGCGCTACGGTCAAAATCAATATCATTAGATTTCGCGCAACGGGTTATTAAGATCGTGAGAGATGATTTTCATTCTTACCTGTTGCCATGAAATAAAAGGAATCGCGGAATTTGAGCGTTGAACAGGATCGAGGCAAGGGGAACAAAGGGATCTACCAAGGCCCAAACATCTTCTTCAGTTGGTATGTTGTATTGACAGCCGCCCATATCTCAAATCCGTGGTATGAACGATGATTGATGGCCGAAAAAGATACGGAAATGCCAACTTGCAACTGACTCGGTGGTAAAATGCCGATGGATGAACGATGATGGTATTTCTTCTCTTCTCCTACCCCAATTGTGTCCTATGTCACAGAAGATTGGAAAGAAAATAGTGTGCGTTTTATTGAAGATACGAAAATTTTGGTATAATATCCAGCGAACAATGAATGATTCTGAATAGTGATTTGTACGATGATATTTGAAAGAGAAAATTATGAAGAAGAACGTGATAGTTAAGGAGTTACAGAAACTGATTTCTCAAAATGATCGATTGGAAACTAGACGGGACCGTGACTGAAGTCGAGACGTGATACGACTTTATCAAGGTGTGGTGCTGTCTTTGTTTATAAACAAGGCGAGAAGATCATGTATCGACGCGGTTTGTATTATCGCAAAGTAAAGTTTAGAGTTTTCTAACACCGCACACCAAATCCTAAACACATCCTCGATATCATTCAAAATATTGATATGACAGCCACTCCCCGCCAGCCGTATATATTCCAAATCATAAAGCATCTAGATTTTGTTCGTCCAACAGATAATACTATCGCCGAAGCGAGTCCTGATCTCCGCGTGTCATTAACAGGTATTCGGAAGCCTCTTTTTCATTAAGCTAGGATATAAGATTCTCTTGCGTGTTGCCGTGTTCAGGAAATGTACGCAAAGTTAACGTTCATCTATCATAACCTATTTTACTAGTCTTTTCTGGATAGTGGAAGGTATTAATTACTTTAAAGTCGTTCAACAATGTTCAATCTCATGCTCTCAAAATATACCGCCATTGGCATTCGGGTGGTTAGTCCATATAACTGGGCGTCGTTTTAGAAGTAGGTATCGGTAGTTCTGCCTTATGATATCCATTAGCGATAATTATCCCCTTCCAACGGTAAAGTTGTTTTTTATTTCTATTTCCGAGATATTGGAACCTAAATAATAATTAATTCCACCTCAGCTAGCCGTTTACTGAGCGACGATGATTTTGCCTCTAGATGAGCGTGGGTTATTATTGTCCTCGTGCTCAAATCGCCACTTCAACGGCCGAGAATCTCCCGAATACGATCTTTCAATCAAAACTAGTAAGATACTCGAGGAAAGTCTCGAAAACAGCTCGCATAGCTCTAGATTGGTCTTGATACAAAATTCGTGTTGCATGTGGTATTTACAAGGCTAGCCAGATTCGGTACGCGGAACCAGCTCGGGCCATGAACAATACCTGAATAAGCTAGTCTGAGATTTAACGAACGAATTGGAATGCTTGCAGGAGGTACTTGACGAATCGTCGGCATTGCGATGAGGTTGAGGGCATTGGAAGCGCCCTCGGGAAGAATAGACTAATTGCATCATCATTATTTATCTTTTATTCTTTCTCCGCTCGCACTCCCTTATATATCTAGCCGATGGGTATAAATGACAGCTATGCCTATTTCTGAAGAAAACTGTTGTCATTTTTGTCACAATAAAACCGCCATCCGACACCGTCTTCGACAATTTCTCACAGCTAAATATATCTTGATTTTCAAGTCAATTCGACGATTGCTTTCACTAGGATCTCAACTGGTCTGGAAATTTCGACTATCCTAAACTACTGGCTATCGGAGCAGTCCTATGTAACGAATAATCAATTGAGCAACACGCAAAAAGCCAGGCTACTACCTTCGCGCTTCGATATCTCGAAAATCAAGTATCCAACTACTCAGGTGCTCGCTACTAGCTATCCACGTTCAACACATTATCTTCACGATTATACGGCTTCCGGTTCCAGCTCCTTGGAATTTCCCCCAAACATAATTCGACTTCCTTTTATTCAATATCGGCCGCCATGCGGATTACTTCTTTATTTGTGTTCGCTCTGTCTCTGATTACGGCACTACATGCGGCCCCAGTCAAATATGGCAGCGTAGTGCTTAATGTCCAAAATTCGGTTTACAAAAATTTCAACCCTCCAAGAGAGGGTGAAAGTCCCCGCCTCATTATTCGGAACTTTACCCGCGAAATCGCGCCACACTCCAATATGGCCAACATTACTTTTCACGTCGAAAACCCTGCCTCTGGTCAAAGCACAAAGTGTTCCGCACGAAAAACTACTTCACCTGTTACCGGGCCATCAATGTTCAGCAATTGTGAATCAAATAACTTCTATTTCCGATTCCAAAGTATCCGAGTACCAATGCCTCATGAGGATGGCTTTGTGCTGACAGTTTCTCAACAATACAAGGATGGCGACCGCGGATATGTTTCTTCTGGCTCTATCTGGATAGCTAATAAGCCTGACGGATATACCATCCGGACTATTCTACACGGAAAAACCAAGTATTTGGAACACCCGAAAAATTTCACTATAAAAGCTCACCGATGGCGTCGGTGATCGATCCTTCTCTATTCAAATAACAACGAAGCTTAGATATCACATTTTAGATCTATTGCTAGGCGGACACACAGGATCTTGTGTGATTGCGTGTCTAAACACACCATCCAGTATTTTATTTCCCCTGTGAAGCTATCATAATTATTTCCTTTGAGTAGGATTCTGCAGCATCGTGTAAATAAAATAGCTTTATTAAAGACGACTTCATTAACCTTTGGATCATGACCAGTTTAAATTTACTGTTCTTTTCAACGAGCCGCAGCCATCACCTATGAATCACATATTCTAGACTTTCTCGAACCAACAATGCTGCCGTTTCGATGACATTAAGGATCGATTTCTAGCGATGAATTAGATATTATTAAACTTGAAGAGCTCGCTCTTAGGCATATGTCTCTTTTTTATTTCTATTTTCTCAAGGAAGACAAATGAATACTTAAGCAAGCACCTGCTTTTGGGTTTTCCTCTGAGTGCAAACCTACGTTGAGACCGAGAAAGTAGGTCTTCGAATTCATTTGCAACTATATGGTAGAATCTTGCGATAAAATGCCGCATAGAATACAGACTAAGACAGCCAAGAGAATGGGTCTAGGATGGATCTCTCGCAACTTTTACACCTCGACGAGGAACTCGAAGCCCATGGCTGTGTAGTATTGAGCTCGATCATTATGCCGCGAGACACTGGTGCAGAGGTTCCAAACAACCTAACCAAATTCAGCACACGCTAAACCACTTTCGGAAGTTCACACTTCCATCAGGAATTTCGAGACTATTTCGAAATTTCAAGGAGAATTCTCGAGCAATTGCCACTATGAGGTATCTTAGCAGTTAGTTGGTTAACTGCGCTGTAAATAATTCTGGAATCAAAACAAGAACTCTTAGCTATATCTAGACACATGAACCGCGCTAGTTAGATAGACTGGCGACCTAGTTCCGCGCCATTGCATTTCGAAGTGATTTGGAGGTTTGAATATCGGTCATACTTTGCGATTGCTTCAGAGTTACTCGCCTCATCCCCGCCACAGTATCAACCAATCCATGCGGCTTAATATCAGCAATGTTTTTCTCGCTCTGGCTTAATATCAGCCCTATTACCTTCCTAATATGGGAACATACCCATCGCAGTTTTATTTTGGAACGCCATAGAATGGGTTCACTAGTTTCTCGCACTGCACAAAAGTTTAATTTCCATGTCCAATTACACAGTTAGAACACACTCTGAGACAAGCAAGATTGGAGCTCTCTACCATTGACGAAATTCACAGTGCCATTCTATGAATATTGATGATCGCATCTGAAAATATAAAGAGCGATGTCTTCTTCCATCGTCAATCATCATACATAACAATATCGCATTCATTAAAATTTCACTACAATATATCAAACAATCTTTTCTTAACGCATTTCCAACACACCTCCATTAAACATTATTAACACTTTTCTGGTAGCAGCTCTTCAATCTTTAGGACTACATATAAACTTTTCACTGTTATTATATTTTCTTATATCCTCACAATGAAGGTCTCTACTCCAATTTTCGGACTTCTCTTCCTCGCTGCCAACGGATTGGCTGCGCCTCTCGATACTCGCGCTTTTGTTGACCCGCAGATTGGAGATGTCTTGAGGGGAGATATCAAGCCTGCAGAACCCGAACCAGCCGTTCCTGCTTCGCGAAAACCAATCACGCTCCCCTCTATTGCCAGGCGACAGTTTACGGACCCAGAAATCGGCGACGTTCTGAGAGGCAAAAAGGAGTCTAAACCAGTGGCTACTCCTAAACCAATCGCACTTCCATCTATTGCTAGGCGCCAGTTTATGGACCCAGAGATTGGTGAGGTTATCCGGGGTAAGAAGCCAGTCAACGCTGAGAAGCGTGCGTTTGTGGACCCTGAAATCGGAGACGTTCTCAGAGGTGACAAGAAGCCAGCTGCGTCTGAGCCAGCTCCCGCCCCTAAACCAATCACACTTCCATCAATTTCCAGGCGTCAGTTCATGGACCCAGAGATTGGCGATGTTCTCCGAGGCACTAAGCCCGTCAAAGCTGACAAGCGAAGCATTCTGGGCGGAATGCCAACTCCTGCTAATCTCGACGAAATTGTCGAAGCTGGAAAGGCTTTGAAAGAAAACATGGACAAGGCCCCTGGCTCCCATTGATTTCGTTTCTTTCCAGATTTCCACAACTTTACTGGTATACTTTAAGTATTTCAATAGCAATGCGTCTTACCGGTTAAGAACATGGCTGCTGGGATAGCAAGTTACAAGTTAATGTATATATACGAACTAGACTGCCTTGCTTTAGATTCTTATGATAGATTAATAGACTTCAAATTCATAGACTTATTAAATCTTCCATTCTTCTCAAATTTCACATGAATATTCGTCTAATTTCCTTGATTATACTAGTAAGTGTACTAAGCTGGGATCATACATTGAACAGTCACGTCAACGTCAATTTGGGCATCAAAAAATCAATACTTGTGTATCGGGTTGACGGTTATTCTCTTACATCAGGGACTGAGACCTGGAAGTAGTTCATTTTGAGATTTTGGCATTTTATTTTAATCTTCAATTTCGGCTGATTACAGGACATAACAATTCCTCAAGATGCCGACCCGCTACAGATTCCTCTGCTCAGTACGCTATTCCGGCGGAGGTTTTCTGATCGCACTTGTGGTCGGCTCCTTTCATTTCTCACCCTTTGCCGTCATGCCCATGTCATACCTCGCCAAGAGCTAATTTGGCAAGCGAGATTGCCGAGATTATATTTGGATCATTATGAAGGCATTAAAACTTCATCAATCTTTGAAAGATTTGCCACCAGAGCTCATCAAAGTGCAACATTCTGGCCATAGAAAGATTAGACCATTAAATGCTCCCCTTGTGACCTTAGAAACCATGTAGTGATCCACCAACTGAGGATTTCAAGCGTAACTTGCTGGATTTGGCTTTTCCTTTTATCTGGATATATCCGAGCCGGCCCAGTAAGTTCGATGTAATAATAGCTAATGTGGACTATTGTGGCATAGATGAATAGGCACAGTGTTAGGTGCATGTAGTGTAGCTGTTGCCGACATCTGCATCACAAAAGGAATCATGGCGCGATGTAAAGCCTAGTTTGTGTTGATTGTGGTAAAAGAAAATCGTCTTAACCCAATTCGGCAGGAGGTATGCCGGAACAGGAAGGTGGGTCTACATGGGCTGCAGCATGTAGCGCTCCGCTCGCTCGATCCACTGCGAAACCGTTCACGCATCATGAAGTCTGCGTACCTTGCTCTATTCTGCTATTGTGGCGATGCCTTTCTTGTAATCTATGCGCTTCACTTGCCATTCGCGTCAATTACACCTATCACATCCTTCATGCTAGAATAGCTTCCATTATCGTTGGCTATGACCCATGCTCTAGATTTAATCGATGTCTATTCTCGAAATGTTAAAGACAATTCAATTCTTACTGGCTTTCTGGAAAGATTGGAAATGCCATGCGAGTACTTTCAGATAAAGATGGCAGCCACATTATCCGGGGTGAGTACTGTGAGTTACAGATATTCAAACAGAGTAAACTTCCCTTTTTATATCTGTGGCATAAATAGTGGCATGCGTAGGCCCATCTGGATAACGTCGAGTTCTAAGAAAGTATTTATATTGAGCTACGAAGCTCGGACAAAGACATTTCATCTACTCAATCCCACAGGGCACTCGCCATTTCATTCATTCCTCGTACAGTGTACAGAGTTATCATTCTTTTCTTTGCCTGCGAGTCAGCATTACTACAGTTTTCAATCCTTTTTTGCTTATTTTCTGAAAAACTTTCCTTTCTTTCTTTCGATCTATTACTTTTCATTTCTTCCACTGCAAGCGGCGATAAATATTCCTAGCGAATCAAAATGAAGGCTACTTTGTTTACTCTCCTTTCCGCTGCGACCTCGGTCATGGGCCACGCCTATATCACTGATATCCTCACCGAAGACGGATCAACTTACCCTGGTTTCGATCCATTCAGAGCTCCTGATTCCCGTGGTATCGTTCAGCCTTGGGATACCAGAAACAAAAATACCGATTACCCTGCCAGAGTCCTCGATGGCGACGGCATGGTCTGCAAGCGAGGTGCCAAGGGGACCAATGGCGTTGCCAAAGTGCAAGCTGGTAGCAAAGTGACATTCCGCTGGAGCAGATGGCAGTCGAACCACCAAGGTCCAATCATTACCTACTTGGCTGAGTGCGGGGACAGCTGCAGCAATGCCGTGGGTTCTCAACTCAACTGGTTCAAAATTGACGAAGCCGGTCTTCTAGGCCCCAATAACTGGGCGACAGATCTTCTCAGAAAGCAAGGCTTCGAGTGGACCATTCAACTTCCCAAGAACATTAAGAATGGGAATTATCTCATGCGTCACGAGATGATTGCGCTCATGTTCGGCTACCAGCAAAATGGCGCCCAGATTTACCCAGCATGCATGAATATCCAAGTTAGCGGTGGAACAGCTCAGTCAAATCCCCAGGGTGTTAGAATTCAACAAATGTATACGAACAGCAACCCAGGTTTGGTTGTGAATATCCAAGGTCTTAGACAATATCAGATCCCTGGTCCTCCAGTATCGTCTCAACTTGGTGTTACTATGAGCACCTCCATCAATGATGGTAAAAACAGGAACACAAAGTTCAGTCAGATTCCAGTCAATGAGCCTACCGACGATAATGGCACTGTCGCAAATGCCCATACGAACTACTTCCAAGGTGGCGCTACCAGCCCACAAGACGAGAGCCCGAAGATAAGCTCCAATCAAAACAATAACCAGAATAACAACCAGAATAACAACCAGAATAACAACCAGAATAACAACCAAAATACGAACAATCAAATTACAAACAATCAAAATACCAGCAACCAGAATACCAACAACCAGAACAACAAAAACACCAACAATCAGAACGCCAGCCAGAATTACAATCAGAACCAAGGTACTGGGAATACAGGAGCAACCAATCCAGATTGCCCGCTCGAGAAAGCCAAAAAGCAATATCAAAATGGGCAACAGACCCCAAATACCAATACCCAGCCTAATACATACCAGAACACCCAGCCCAGCAACTACTATCAGAATACCCAGCCTACGACTTACAAAAATGCTCAGCCAGCCAACACGTATCAGAATCCTCAGCAAGGCCAAACGCCAAATCAGTACCAAAATGGTGGGAACTACCAAGGCTACTATAATACCAATAGCCGCTACTATAGAGCCTAGGGCGATAGGGGGATATATTATCGAAAATAAATCTGATCAGTATTTCGCGTTTCATGGCGGTGCTAAAGACAATCGAATGGAGTTTTGAAGGCGACGTAATCCATGGCGGTAAAAAAAAATAACCTTGGCGGCGATGCAAGGCATCTTACGATCTTTACTTACCCAATATTTCTTATATTGTATAAAATTCCTAAATTTCTTGTTCTTGTAGATAGTCACAGCCATTATAGTCTATATATATACATCTCTTTGGAGAGACGATCTTATGAATCTTTGATGTTCCATCTAGCGTATACTATGAGCGCCCTCTGCATCGTTTTCGGTTCGTCTGTGTTGTTAGTTAATTATCATCAATTGATTTGAGACACAAACTGTGTTAATATACTGTGGTCAACTTCGTGGGAAAAACAGACTAGGTATACGAACTCGGAATATATGTGTTATCATCACAGCTAGCTTAGCAATCGCTTTTGATGATATGCTTATTTATTTCGGTGCAGATTTATCTCATCTTCATATCATTATATCGTGCTGGGTTAACGTAGATCGGAACGTCTGCTTCTTATATGGGCCTGATCTAACGGCAAGCCTCAAAAGATTCTTCATGGTAATAGGGCTCCTATAATCTGGCTTTTAAACTTAAACCTTCTTCCTACTAATGCATGATTCATGATGATGGATAGCATTTAGATCTGGATTTCGATTGGGCGCGCTTTATAACGTGAGCGATCGGTATCTAACTGTCAGGTTTTCTGACGTGCGTCATAAGCTTTTGAGTAGCGCGATCCTATTCGACTCCAGTATTCTCCGCTGATAATAAATTGAAAAGAATTCTCTGTCTGCCCAAAGTGGCTCTTTCTGCCTCAACCTACGGATCAGTAACATCATGGTGTTGCTATCACTTTTATACCCATGGGGTATTATCCCCCTCGTTGTCTGTATCTTTTACATAAACCGTCGAAAGCAACGACGTCTCCCTCCAGGTCCCAGGCCGCTTCCAATAGTAGGGAAATTCGCGACTTCCCTCCAGATGGCACACCCGAATTTCGACATTGGCTCAAACATAAAGACGTGGACGGCCCAATTTCTTCGGTGACGGTTTTGGGGACCACTCCGGTCATAATACACGATAGGGATGCCGTGCAACATCTCTTGAAAAAGACTGCTAGCAAAACTTCCGGGCGGCCCGAGATGGTTTTCGCAAATAAAATGTGTGGCTACGAGTCTATAGTTCTTTGTCAAGGCTACCATGACAAGTTTCGTCATTGCCGCAAGTTGTTACATCGGGAATTGGGCACCTAGTGCGAAAGCTGCACAGCTCACCGACGCCCAGGAGCTTGAAGTTGATCGACAGCTTGTTCGAGTCCTTAAGCAACCTCAAAAATGGCTGGACCACTTCCAAACGTAAAGCAAATTCTCTTCCAAAATACGGCTATATACTATATGAGAAGAAGCAACATTAATACAAATTGTTATGATAATAGTACTTCAAGTGAGACAGTTCTTAAAATGGCTTATGGATACAATATCGACCGCGAAAAACCTGACAGATTGGTATCTTTGATTGATAGAATGATGACAGAATTCTCGCTCGCGGCGGCCCCTATGGCTTGGATGGTTGATATCGTTCCTGTCTTACAATACCTGCCCGAAGGTTTCCCTGGCGCTCAATTTCAGAGGATAGCCCGTGAATGGAGAAAATCTATCGAGGCAGCAGCTTACATGCCATATCGATTTGTCCAAAGGCAGATTACTAAAGGTCAATATCAACCTTCCTATGTATCGAAACTCCTGGAGCAGTGTAAGATCGAAGGAAGCAGGGAGGGTAAAGATTTAAATCACGACGACGAAGAAGCCATCATTTGGACGGCAGCGAGTCTATACGGAGCGGCTGCCGATACCACAACCATAACCCTCACCGCTTTTACCTTAGCAATGGTTCTATTTCCTGAAGTACAACGCAAAGCGCCGGAGGGAATCGATCGCGTGATCGGGACGGGCCACTTATTCAGGGTTGCAGACCCAGTGAATTTACCTTATGTCGACGCCATAGTAAAGGAAACATTGAGATGGTGGCCGATCGTACCAATGGGTTTTCCTCATACCGCCGACGAAGATATCGAGTATAATGGCTGCCTTATTCCAAAGGGAGCCTATCTCCTCCCAGCCGTTTGGTGGTTTTACATGATCCGGAAGTATACGCTGACTCGGAAGTCTTTGATCCTGAACGTTTCCTCGCCCCTCGTAACGAGCCAGGCCCGGTTTCCGACGCCTTTGGATACGGGAGGAGGATATGTCCCGGTCGGTTCTTTGCGGATACCGGTCTTTACCTCAGCATCGCGAACTCTCTAGCGATATTTAACATTAGCAAGGCAATGGCTGAAAATGGAAACAAAATTGGAGTCGAAGCAAAAGTAAAACCCGGCATATTGAGCTACGTCAATAAATTTCAATTTCACGTGACGCCACGAAGTCAGGAACACATTAATATAGCGAAAAGGCTTGAAACGGAGCTTCCACAGGAAAAACATGACGCCGGCGCTCTCGGTTTAACTTACTGAATTGATTTCTTGTAAATAGGTATAAGTGGTGCTGATTGGAGAAATATAGCAATCGAAGCTAAAGTATATATACGTGCAATCAATAAAAGAATAGGAGCGAAGTCGTATACTAATATCATAAAGACTCTAGATTTATTGGACTTGCTTAGACTCAGACCATAGGCGGAGTTTCTAATTTCAAATTAGTAATTCCATTCTGTCATTGTTATTATTTCGTAGTTATTAAACAGTATATCTGCCCCTCTCGTCACTAGACGCATCAGACCGTTCCCAGCCACGCTTTCTTTCCGATCATACCACGCAGAATGTATAAAACTCTTCTCACACTTCTTCATCGCCCCAAAAGCGCTCAGAATCACAATATCCTCCGTCAATCCGGTCCCTCCGGCATAAATCGCATCCGTGACTGAAATCACCAGAGTTCCCTTTCCCCATACTCATCCATTTCGAATCACATTGATTTGGGCGAGAAGCGTATCCTGCCCCATAGTATCTAGACTCTTATCGATCAATTGTAATGTACCAGTACCTTGACCGGGGTTCAACCAACGGTAAATCTTCCCGTTAGCGAGCTTGAGATCGTAAAGATTGGGTTTCGAGTAGTTAGAATACCATTCTAATGGAATGGTATCTAATAATGCACTGTCCGGGAACAACTCGGGCGAGTTGCGGATATCGATCCTTTGCTTTTTTGGTAGGCTATAATTGTGTGTTTTGTGTTGCGGGGGCCAGTTGAGGTCGTTGGATCTTATTGTTGACGTGCGCGACTTGGTATGCTGGTATCGCGGTTGAGGGATCAGGTGGTATAGATGATTTTGCATCGGGTTTGTATATATCAACTGGGGGTACTGCCGGGTCGATCATACTATACTTCGATATAAACTGGGTGGTGAAACTACTGGTACTATAAGGAGACACTGAACTGGAGGTTGATAAGCCCTCCACTTTAAATGCTGACTGGGTATCGAATAATCTTAAATAAGATCAAGTTGGTGATTGTGGAAATCAACACTAGGTGGAAAGACTCAAAATATGACGCAGCTAGCAGTACAGTGATGATACGCTGTCACTGAAGATTCGCTAGGAGATTGAGGTTTGGATCCCAGATACATAGAAATAAAAGTAATTTCGGAGAGTCGACAGCTAAACTGATTGAGTATGAACCAAAAGCCTTTATACTTCCAAAACAACTAGACTTCATATTCCCATCAAAGCGAGTCTCCGGCATGATTTGCGGAGTAGCGGTCGGAACTCGATACCATGATAAGCTCTCGTTTAACAAGGTTGAGGCAAGGCGCTTCCAATCCTATTGTGTCTGAAAACGACGTTGGGTAGAATATGAATTCAAATCGCTGCCGATCATGAGAGTATTTTTCTGAGGCCCGCCTGCATATGCATAACTCATCATTCGGGCCCGACTGCCATGGCAGCCAAGCTTCCATCATGGAGGCTGTGTCCTCCCCTGCGGGAAAATGAAGACCTTAAATTGTTGTAATTCTCGCGTTGTCTACTCCTCTCGTGATGGTTTATCAATGGATGCCGAGACTTGTACAGCCTGAACGCAAACGCGAACACGAACATGATGCACGATATGTTTTTCGCTGGCTTCAATCCAAAATTCTTGGTGGAAGAACTATCGGGGAAGCAGGGTCCATCGGAGAAGCACTGAGTTCTTCCGGTGCCATACCAAAATATATGATCATATAAAGGAATATATTGGTTTGGAGACATCCAATGCTAATGGAACCACGCGCGAGGGAATCGTTTCGTTGAGAAAGACAAATGAATTTGAAGTTGAAAAAGCAGCTGTAATTTCCCATGCTTTGTAAATGCACCAAAAAATAACTGGGCTAAAACATTGATCCTAATCGGTAAGAATCTCTTTTTTTTGTGGTAGCGGGAGGCCCTCGACGTATAGTCCCGAGGGCCTTCCTTACATTAAGACACCCTATAATGTCTTGTAGTGGGAAGTGAAACATCCCGAGAAGTGAAACACAACAAGAAATTCAGTTTTTTGTATGGGCATCTCCACACAATTTCAATCATCTACATCACACAAACAACCTTCACCACCTTGCACCACCACCACCGTCACACGTGTAATCATCAATATAACACGTGCAATAGCTATCGCAATAGCCACTCTGATAGATTCTACAATATTAGCACCAAATAATTCAAAACCATAGCCCAATTATCCATCAAACAAGTCCAGTTTTAATAAGATATATAATAACAGCACATCTTGGGATGGATATCAACTTGTCAATATTGATTGGATCGACTTATATATTGAAAGCTTAATAATAGTTTGAGATGGTAGTCGCAAAAATTGCTCGAATCAATAGTCTTTTGGCTGTGACATCAAGGGATGAATAACTGTCAGAATCGACACGTTTTTTGTTAGTAAAGTCTATATTGTTGTTGTTGTGTTTCACTTCCCGGGATGTTTCACTTCCCACCATATCTGAAAACCAAAGTCGCAGAGCACTAGATACAGAGATTAGATTGGCGAGAAAATCCACCCTCTATTGGATTTTATCGATATCAGGACATAATACGAAGGCTTGTCAAAAAAGTTAAGTCGAATCCTTGGCATTGTGCTCTGTGCGCGCCCGAGGCCACCGGGGCCACCGGGGCCATGGGATTGCTACGGCGCGGAAAAATCGCGTTGTAACATCGAACAACACAACCAGCACACTATCGACAGCTCACCATTGACAGCTCACCATCAACAGCTCATTATTGACAACTTATTATTAACAGCTTATTGCCTGCGCCACCAACTGTCAAATCTGCTACCAAATCTGCTATTATAACAGTCCCAGAACCACCAGAAGAACTATGGCAGCAGAATTAGCACTAACAGAACCGGCACTAGTAGAACTAGCAGAACTACTATGATTACAACTGTAACAGTATGCCCCAGGGGCAGCAAAACCGACTGCCAAAGAATCCAGCTCTTGACGCTATTAACAGCTGATATACCCAGAAACTCATTGATAAGTCAATTCACCATATCATACAACAATCTTCGCCGTTTGTTGAATAGGGCCAAAAGCCGTAGTTATAACCCAGACGACTATACCTCACTAACCATAGAGCACGTCGTTGATGCACCACAATCCGGAAGACCACAGAAGGTTACTCCAGCAGTAGAACAACGGCTAGTTAAACTAGTAACCAAGGATAGTGCCAACAGAGCACTTACTACACATACTCTGGCCGGTACACTAAGCCTGAGCCATACCACCATTGCTACAGCACTAAAGCAGCTTAAATTCAAAAAGTTGAAACCTACACAAAAACTAGGCCTTATAGCTACTATGCGACAGACTAGGTTGCAGTTCGCACTAGACCACCGAAATTGGACACTGGAAGACTGGAAGCGTGTCATCTGGAGCGATGAAACTAGTATTATACTAGGTCAGCAGCATGGTAGCTATCGGCTGTGGTGACGTAACAACGAGCGTTATTACAGTAATGTTGTCAGTCTTTAATAGCACAAAGTCTCTAAGTTCATATTCTAGGAATATTTCACCTATAATGTGAAAGAACCATATCACATATAGCAACCCGAGACCAAAGCTAAAAAAAAGGCTGCTAAGATCAAGATCAAAACCATGAATACACAAGCTGAACCAGATACTAGAGCTAAATAGGAGCTATTAACTGCCACTAGGCGTGTAAGCATGCACAACCAGCCTGATCCCAAACCAAAGTAGTCTTTCACCAAAGAGAATGGTACGCTAGAACATGACAAAAATAGCAAAGGTAGTATCAACTAGTACAAATACCATACTAAAATCTTAATACCAAAACTGATACCATTCGCTAAGGCATGCACCACACGCTTTAACAAAAAATATATCATGCAGGAAGACAAGGCTGCACCGCATAACCATTACACCCAAGAACTGTTATACAATACCAATTCAATTCAGCAACTATTGTGGCCTAACAACTCTCCAAATCTGAACATAATCGAACCCTATTGGTACTATCTCAAGCGCAGAATTAGCAAACACGGTACACCAACAAATTGCAAAGATATAGAAACTGCATAACTAGAAGAGTGGTGGCAATTATCACAGGCCCAAATTCAGCACTAGATCGAGCGTATTATCCATCATATCCAGTTAGTTATTAAGCTGGCCGGCAGCAATAAATACAAAGAAAGTACCACTAATGATACTACTAGCAAACCAAAGCCACTTTTTACTACTACAAATTATACTACTCTTGATATTATTAATGTTACTGTTATTACCACTGTTGCTTTGCCTACTGTTCCCACTGTTCCCGATCATGTACCTAGTCCATTCACCAGATCTTACAGTCGCCGGTACAGTAGGTCGTATTGCGTGCTGCCAAGAAGAGCAGCCCGGGGCTACTAGTGGCCTCCGGCGCGCTCGGATCGAAATGCCAAGAATTCGACTTAACTTTTTTGACAAGCCTTCGTAGGTATGGCGCAGTTTACTTTAGGCGTCTCATAAACCGATTCGCCATTTACTTGTGAAACTTGATTGCATTCTGGTGGCTGGTAGGAGCAGGACTAATTTCATCGTTTTGAAGTTATAATATGGATATATAAATATCTCCCGGCTTGGCATCAAATTCAAGGTTGTGAGACCCGGGAAATTAATGCAGATGCTAGGATGCACTGTTTTCTCACTTGCCATTCGTGATACATGCGGGATATCCGCCCTATTCTTACTCCGCTTAATAAGGGCGGCTTCGTGCCGTTATGGAATACCAAAATCAAGATTCTAACTCTTTGAGGGTAGCAGTGTCTTCGAGAGGGTTTAGTTTTGGGACCAGGATAGCCTAAGCTACGGCCGGTTCTTTCCCATCCACTCAGCCATCCACATTCGTGGATTTGATTAGTATCAACTTGGTCCAAAATCTTCCTTCATTGAAGTTCCCCGTTGTGTTTTTGGCATTAACGCATATGAACTTGGATCCATGAGAATGAGCATGTTGTGCAAAAGAAATTGTCGCTTAATATTTCCCTGAGAAATCCCAGCCTTTTGTCCTAGAGTAGCAAGTATTTTCCCGACGTGTAACGGCTCATCGGCGTTTTTCACTTAAAAAAAGATAGTGCAATCCCTGTGTTATTTTAGGGGATCTGGATCTATATTCGCTACTACGTTAATGAAAAAGAAAAACACACTGAGAGCAACAGCTCCATTTATGACATACATATGCACATGTACATATGCATACATGGGTAATGTATGTGATCGAATATCACTTGATTTATAAACTATAATCTCGATATGTCTTGGAATCAGTATTATAGGTATTTGGGATAGTTAAGTGTGATATAACTGGATATGGGGGCGCACCCTATTGATGTGTTCTATATTGTAAATTTTCTCCTGAAGTGCAATCTTGATAATCTTAATCCATGAAAAGGGCTTTTCTAATGACTATCAAGCTTAGAATCCCAATTGAACAATACATTAGTGACTAGAGAACCTCTCTCAGAGCGGCTAAGCTCATTTGAGCTCATCAACCCCTTGATTTACGCTCAATTCTTGAATTCGGCCCCTCAACTTTGAAAACCGAAGACATCCACCAACCCATGTTCTAGCCCCCGTGCCATCATTTAACGAACTTCCCTTTGAGTTTGGTCGGTTTATCGAATGCCATATCGAATATATGCGGATATCCCTGTAGAAAGCGGATATGGTGAGAACGACCCGATAGCCTTCGGCAAAAATAGTTCTTTAGCTTGTGGAGGGGCCGAAGCGACGGGGGTTCGGCTCGGTTAACTAATATATCATGATCTACAGCACTCATGCTACTGCATTCAAATACCATGCTGCAGTTAAGGTCTAGAAAGATTCTAGGGGCGTTCTTGGGCGCTCGGCGATATTGAACTAGATGGTATTTGTACGAATCTAACCGATCCGATATGGGAGTTGCTTATTGGAGAGCGCCCAGCGACTACCTTGGTAATAGCCTTCAAATTTCGGTTTTGATGGTTCAATGAAGTCAGTTCCTGCAGACACCTCACGTTGTCATGCACCGGCCCCAGTGAACCAATAAACCCCTATATACAAGGTATAGACCCCAGGGGCACCATAATTTGCATATATATAGAATGTCCGTATATATAAATGTAACCCCTGCTCTCTCCTAAAAATATCGAATAATAATCCATCTCAACCAAATTACAAGTATGGGTGCATAAGAGGATTGTCTCTAAGCAACAACGCTTGGTATATTTCGAAATCTCGCATAATTAATAATTTCATAAAAATAAAAGCTCGCAAGGATGCTACTACTTCAAAATATAATTCAATTTTTCTCTTTTTTCAGTAGTTCTCGGATCGTGTTGCAAACCAGCTGCCACCAGTTGCAAGTCTATCTCGAAGAACAAAGCGATATCGTCGAATTGCTCAAAGTACTTTCATACAAAAACGGTTCAGTTGTCAACATGCACCAAGACTACTACCAAGGCAAAATCCATAACTACCAAGTATATTAAGAAGGGCAAATCTACGTGCATTCGATGGAAGACCTCTACTTCGACTAAAACAATTCGTACCACCTGCGAAACTATCACCATCGCCTCGGCGACGAAAACTAGTATCGCCAACAAAACCCATTGGGATACATGCTCAAAACTTACGACTGTCAAGGTGACTTCCAAATCGTACGTACCAAATATTCGAACATTACAAGTACAATATATCAAAAACTAACAAGAACTCTTATTAACGTTAGATTAATCACCAAAACCAGAACCGCTACCAAAACTACAACTCTGGATGTCTCCGCAGCGGGTTTGCCTAGGCTCTTGAAGCGTGCCAACAGCATACCAGCCTCATGTTGTGAGTCTAGACAGCCTTTTTAAAATATATCCCTTTGAACAATGGCTAATTGAGATGTAGCGTGTTTTGCGACGAAAACAAAGGTTACCACGAAGACGGTACCGCAGACGACCCGAGTCGTGACAGTTCCAACAGGGTTTACACAGCGGTGGAGCACAGAGAGAGAAGTAGTGACAAAGACTATTTCTGTGGCACGCCTCACGAAGTATTCGACGAAAACCGTGAAGCGCACGAGCACCCGCTATTCTACTACCACAAAGGTGGTGAAAGTCACTTCAACATCCATCTCCCGTTCCACCACCACCAAAACGACCACGCATTGGTCAACAAGGTATTCTACCAGAGTTACTGTAGTTGGCGGCGGCTCTGGGACCAGCACCACCACAATATTTCCGTCTGAAAATACTGGTCTTATCACTGTAATAGTATATAATCCGCAAAGCGAAGTAACTATCACAGAAGGTGATCTAACGGCCCACACTGCGACGGTATTGCCCACTGATGGCAGTGGAGACCTCATAACCGGTCTCTCTGGGACTAAAACCGTGGTCGTCTACATTTCCCAGAAGAGAATAACACTCGATCAGCTAGCGACTGGTAGCAGCGAGTTCCAAACTACTCTCATACCAACGGATAGTAACGGCAACAAGAATAGCGATATCGGAGCGACAATAACAATATTGAATTATGTCACACTACCTGGGACAACCATCACGAATGCAATTCCGACTGGAAGTGAATACGTCACCACTATCTTCCCTACTGGAAACGATGGAAAGCCCCTTAGTGATGGATCGGGCACGAAAACTATCATCCACTACCTTACGCAGAAATTTACGACAGTAACACAGGCCGCTACCGGCGCCACCGAATCAACTGTCACGCTTTACCCTACGAATAACAGCGGTAATGAGATTACCACTGGCTTGGGTCCATTTACCGTTATCAGATATATCAGGAGAATTACTACCACCATCACTTCGGCTGCCGCTGGAATTTTCTGATTATGCAAGCACGATTACTCCATCAGATCCTCATGCCCCGGTCACGCTCATTAATTTCATCACACGCCGAAGAGTTACTATCACTGAAATCAGCGATGTTCCTCAAACTTCCATTGTCACTCCAACGGAGACCGATGTGAATGTCCCTATTACGGTCATCAATTATATACGGCGGTCTACCATAACAATCGTGGCTGCTGCAACAGGCACAAGTGCATACTCATCGGCTATTACACTAAGCGACATCCTCGCTCCAATCACACTAATAAATTTCATAACTCGTCGGCGAGTTACCGTCACTCAGATTGCGACTGGTCCATCGCCTTATACAACCACGGTTTCGCCTACACAAACGGATGTAAGTGTTCCGATTACGGTAATAGACTATCTTGTCAGATCTACTGTATTTTAATCACTAGTATAGCCTCTACAACCGGTCTTACTACGTTATACCCAACGGATTCGAGAGGTTCAACAATAACAGATGAGATAGGAACAAAGACAATAGTCACATTTGTGGTATCAGCACAGACAATTGTAACTGAGTACGCGCTAACCAGCGGCGAAACTACTCTCTTCCTACAAATTCGGCGGGTTCTACGGTGACAGATGGCTCCATTGGTACAAAGACCATCATCACTTATGTACAGCGACCTATTGCCACGGTCACGAGTATGGCGTCTACAACGAGCGTCACCACAGTTGGTCCTACTGATCCTTTGAGTCCTGGAACTTTGACTGTTATCACCTTTACAGTGCAACCTACAACTATTATCATAGAAATCGGAAGCAGTGTATATACTACTACAATTCCTGCCAATCCAACGGATATTTTGGGAACAAACTCGGTTATTGAATTCGTAACTCGGCCAGTCACAACCATTACTCACCCATTTGGTGCTCTGGGTGCATCTGCCACGACCATATTCCCAGCGTCTACTGACATGGCCGCCGAAATTACCATTGTTGTTCCGCAGCCTGTCACCACACTTACTAAAGTCGGCCCCTCTGATTATACAACAACCGATTTATCTGGCACGATCACTGTTATATCATACTTTACCCAGCCAAAGGTCACACTTACATCTCTCAGCACTAATACAGGTTTGGCTATAGAGTATCCTACCAACTCACAGGGTTCAACTATCACAGACGGTTCAGAGCCCGAAACAATCATAACCTTTGTCCCTCAGCCATACACGACGGTTACTTTTTTCAGGACTGCTGCCAGCACTACGACAGCCTACCCTACTAATCGTGTAGGATCTACCATCACAGACGGTTCCGGAACTATCTCAGTTATTGATATCTTGAGTGCCACGACCGTCTCGGTTACTCTGATTGGACCTAGTAATTATTCGACAACAGTGTATCCAACAGCTGCCTCTGGAACGACGACCGCTGCGATTCCGACTGTTACTGTGGTTGTATTCAAAGCTCAAACATTATCAGCTCAAACATATGGCCCGCCTCTATCCTGTATTAACCAAGGATATATTTACGTAACTCAAGGTGGTCCACCCACGTCAGACCGTCTTTCCGGGCTTGGATACAATGTATTGGATGGGTATTTATACGGGTTGGGCCTGACCAGCCGTAGAATATTCCGGGTAGCTGCTAATGCTACCAGAATCGTCAGGACGTTCACAAACACTAATACTTTCACAGGCGGTGAAATAGATCCCCAGGGACAATATTTTGCCATTGGAAACTCTACTACCGCGGGACAGCAGTTTTGGCTTCAATTCAATCTTAATCCGTTCGCTGGTACGTTCGGTACAGTTGTTAATAACGGGACTATCGACGCACCAGACTATACGATTGTAGATTGGACGTTTGTTCCGTCTGCCGGGCCGTATTTATGGTCATTTGCATCTAAATCTGGCAATCTAGTATCAGTCAAATACAATTTGACTACTTCGAGTTTTGCGACCGTTGGGGAGTATTCTTCTATATCTGTGGCTGGGTTCGGCGCTGTATTTGCAGATGATATCGGAATTATATATGGGCTTGAGGATACCACAGGAAAAATGTATGCCGTTAATGTACTGAATCCAGGGACGCCGCAAGATATCGAGCAAGGGACACCAGCGGCAAATATTGACGGGGCATCTTTGTGTGTTTTGGCGGGCGAACGCGGCAACTCCCCTGTGGACAGGGTCATTCGTAGGCACTATATGATACGTATGGTAACTAGGCTACATGGAGATTTTAAGACCCAGCAATTTGGGCATTTGATTGATTTTAGATGATCGATGAGCATATGTTATAGATCTTGAAGATTAGAGCCTCGTCATAATGCGGAGTATCTAGACAATAATTAATCATTTTCATATCCAAATCATTGGGTCGAAGCAATTCTACCAATTTATTCGCAGAACTTTTTTATTATTACAGGCACCTTGGCGTAAAAGGAGAAATTATGAGATTATCTGATCCTGAGACTAAGATGTGCGTCATGGTGCTTCGCATCGAGCGTTTGGTTTACGAGACAATCATGGAGTCTCGACCCCTTGAGCGACCTTTCGCTCAGCAACACATTCAAACTAGTACTTCTGCTGAGCACGAAAAGAAAGCTTTGAAACTACATCGCGGGAGGTGGTCAACTTTTAGCAGCAAATTTTGCCCGGTCCGCCGCGGCCTCGAGCGCGAAATTCCAGACCAGTCTACCGCTACTAGTATACTACGGCCTTGGTCCGGCAGGTTGTCACTACTTATGGCGACTGGTTGGGACCCAGCATACACAACACAAACAATACATTCAGAAAGCTTAGGTCCAAGGATACTCCCGCCGCACGCCTGCATACCTATAACCATGACCTTGATATTAATCGCTCACGACGCACAGGATGCACAGGATGCTCGCGTATCTTGTTATTCTTCTGGAGACTATCAGGTTGCAAGGCACTAAACTAGCGTTAACTAGCGTGATTGCGACACCTCATCAGTGGTTTGTTTATTATTGCGGCACCACCACCACCACCACTGGCAGGCGCGTCGTGGTGGTGGTGGTGGTCTACAATATAGTCACAGTTACGAATGGACAAAAATATAATTACTATCTACTACTAGTAAGTCTATATACATGTGATGCCAGTGCCAGTGCTCGCGTTGCAGAGGATGCACAGGATGTACAACTAATTTGCATCTCTCCACAGGTTGCATGGGATTAAAAAATATTTTTGCCGACGAACCCCGCTCGCTTCAGTCACTCCCTTGCCTTCCTCCTAGACTCTAATCTTGCCTCCCCTTTCCAATGCTGCGAATAGATAATACTTTTTAATCTTACCAATATGGCTAGAAGTACGAAGTCTCATGAGGAGTATAACGTGGGGTGGATTTCCGCGCTACCGAAAGAACTAGCTGTCGCCATATCCATGCTCGATGAAGAGCACCCAGCGCTTAGCAATTCGGCAAATGATTCCAACTGTTACGCCCTGGGCTCCATAGGTCCCCATAATGTGGCTATAACCTGTCTCCCAAAGAACTGGGTTGGTACCATCCAGGCAGCAAAAGTTGCGGCTCAAATGCTTAGAACGTTCCCTTGCATTAAAGTCGTCCTTATGGTTGGCATCGGGGCAGGTATACCGTCCCGTGTCGGCCTCGGCGATGTGGTCATCAGTACTGAGTGGACGCAGTGGGATTTCGGTAAAATAAAAGATGGGGCCTTTGAATACGTCGATAAGCGTTGCTATCCACCGCCAGCCATGCGCTCGATAATATCTAGGTTTGAAGCCGAACATATCAGACAACCAGCAAAAGTCTTGCGGTACCTCAAAAAGCTAAAAGCTCAGTTTCCGGCTCTTGCGTCGCCACGCGGGGCTCTTGAGAAATTGCGAGTTCATTACGGTCTAGTTGCATCTGGTAATAAAGTAGTCAAAGATGCCAATCAACGAGATTCTATTTGTCGGGAACTTAAGAATGAAGTACTGTGCATTGAGATGGAAGCCGCGGGCTTGATCGATTTCCCGGCGGTCATTATTCGAGGTATTTGCGATTACGCAGATTCGAATAAGAATGACGACTGGCATAAATATGCTGCTATTGTTGCTGCAGCTTTCGCAAAGCAGCTTTTAGAGTACGTACCGCCCAGCAACCTGGAGAATGAAAGAACAGGGAAGGACGTGTATAACAAGGGTTAGTTCAATTCCCTTCATTTTCCTATCGATTGAGTTATCGATGAAGCCGCAAGACTTCATTTGGGGTAACTTATACGGCATTTAAATCTTATTATTCTTACGAGAAATAGCATTTAAGGACCATTTACTATCACGGCATGCCTTAGATCGAGAGGAGGAGAGCAAAATCTTAAGCTGGTTAACAGATATTGATTACCACTCACGGCAGAACGACTTTTTCAACAGCAGGCAACCCAAGACTGGTGAATGGTTATTGAAGTCTGTTCAATACCAAGAATGGTTGCTTAACAGTCACAAGATATTATTTTGCCATGGAATGCCCGGAGCGGGCAAAACAGTCATGACATCAGTGGTTATCGATCACCTGGAGACTTGCTACCTCAATGATCCGAAAATTGGGATCGCCTATATTTATTTCAACTACAAGCGAGCTGAAGATCAAGGCACCGACAAGCTTTTTCTCAGCTTAGTTAAACAATTATCACAGCGGCAGGATTCGGTACCAAGTTGTGTTACCGAGCTATATATGAAACATGGTCGGAATAGGACTCGGCCTTCACGTCGTGAAATTACTTCCACCCTCTCTACTATTGCTGCTCTGTACTCTAGAGTCTTTATCATCGTCGATGCTATTGATGAATGCCAGTCAGGTGACTGTCGCTCGACGTTTCTGAGCGAATTATTTCAGCTACGCGACCTCAATGCGAATATCTTCGCAACTTCAAGGCCCATATTCGACATTGAAACCGATTTTAAAAACGCCAATAGCCTGATTCTGGAAATAAAGGCATCTGATGAAGACGTGAAAAGGTATCTAGATGGGAAAATAGACGCATCGGGAGCGACTGTGTTGAAACGCAATAGAAGCACTATCATAACTAAGATTTCCGGAGTTGCTTCTGGAATGTAGGTGCAGCTCAGACAGCCTGTGAACAAAATTGCAAAATAAATATACTAAGTAAAGATATTTAGGTTTCTTTTGGCCCACCTTCTTTTTGAATCAATTAAGGATGAGCGGCGATTTGGCATCATAAGTCGTATCCTAGAGAATGCCGTAGGGGGTCCAGCCGCGTATGATTACGCATACGAGAATGCTATGAATAGAATTCGAGATACCAACGATGGAGATTCTCGGAATTTGGCCCTTCGAATTATTTCTTGGATTACCTGCGCCTCAAGACCCCTCAAGACCGCAGAGCTATTGCATGCACTTGCTGTTGAAATCGATAGAGATGAAGATGCCGAGAATGAACTTGATAAAGCTAACCTTTTAGAACTTGATGATATCGTATCTTTATGCACCGGACTGGTCAAAGTAGGTGAAGAGGCTGATGTCGTCAGACTAGTACACTATACGACGCAGGAATATTTTGACCGAACTTGGGACCAGTGGTTTCCAGACGCGCATCGCGACATCGCAATCTCATGTGTTACCTACATGTCGTATAGTACTTTTGAGTCGGGCCAGTGCATAGGGTCCGAAGCACTTGATAAGAGACGAAAATCGAATCCTCTATACGAATATGCCGTTCAAAATTGGGCATATCATACTCGAAAATCTTCAGTTGAGGCTGAAAACTCTCTCGAAAGAGCACCCCAAGTAGTTGAATTTATCCGAAAGGATAGTTTACGCATGGCCTGCGTTCAAGTCAGGTTTTGGACGGAACATCCCGACGGAACTTACTATTTCTACCCAGAGCGGATGCCTGAGATTCCCTTCGTAATGTATGAAGGACTTTTCTCATCAGCGACTATGCTCTTAGAGAAGGGTGCGGATATAGAGGCGAAAGATTGGCAGGGTCGAACAGCCCTAATATGGGCCGCTGAAAATGGACATGAGGCGGCTGTTAAATTCTTGGTGAATAAGGGTGCAGATATGGAGGCAAAGGACCGTCATTTTGATCGGGCGCCACTCTCATGGGCAGCTGAAAATGGACATGAGGAAGTCATTAGAATTTTGTTAGACAGCGGCTCAGATATTGAGATGAAGTGTCGGCGTGGTCGAACAGCGCTCTTATGGGCTGCTAAAAACGACCAAGTGGCAATTGTTAGATTTTTACTAGATAGGGGCGCAGATAAAAACTTGAAGGATAGGTATGGTGAAACGGCGCTCGTATTGGCGGCGGAAAACGGAGCTGAGGCAGTTGTTAGATTCTTAGAAAAGATGGTATAAAATTATCCACCCCTTCACCACTCTCATCATATTCATCCAGAACGTACAATTTGTCTGATATGGTTCATATCCTTCGATTCTTTTAATCAAAGGCAACAAATTAAAGGTCCAAGCCTACCAGAGTCGTATATGATCAACGTAATGTATTTCTTAGACTCGATGAACGGATTTTAAGCAGTACAAGGTAAATACTGTAGCCAAAAAACCGTTTACCAATACAAAAAAAAAAAAAAATCGCCATTCAAACATGACCATGATGATTCAGATGCGTTTCTTTAAAGTTAAAATGGCTGACAGACTTCGCTTCATATGGCCGATGTACATCTAGAGAGCTCAATGCACACAGGGAAGCTGAGCTGAGTCTTTTGCCTCCTTGTGCTTCAGTTCTTGGAAGTGTTCCCAAAATCGAAGAGATTCATAAATTAGAATATATGAGCTATAAATTTACTAATCCTCTTTAAAGCATTCTTGAATTTCATTAGAAATATAGCCAGCTAAACGCGATATCCTAAGTTCACATTTCTTGCATCTTTTTTCGTTTCTTAAAAAAAGGAAAGCCCTCGCTAATATGTATCTTTGAGGTCAAGTGATAAAACGGAAACGTAACAAATACAACAAAGACCTACAATCAGAAGGCGATACCTAAAACTCGGTTTTACTTTGGAGCTTCTCTCGCAGCTCCTCAATCCGTTGCTTTTGTTCTTCCATTTGGGTTGCTAGCCAGACGTTTTCATCATGCAGATTCTCAAGCTCTCTTTGAAGGAGATGGCGATGATACTGTTCAAAGAACATTTTTACTTCAGTAAGCTGACCTGTAGCATAAATTAAGTTTAGTACTCGGAATTTACTCGATATTCATTTTCGAATATAGCACTAAGTTCTTACCAGCAGTCGACTCAAGGTAAACACCGAAGATATTGAGAACTAGGCCATTGGGTTTCGCATGACCGGTTTTGGTGGCGAACAAGTTGATACCCGTCTTTATACCCTCCAAAGCTGAACCACCATAATGTCAGTACATATCACAGCATACTCTCTCATTTCAACGAGAATATACGTACTCGCTCCCTTTTTAACAATGTCAGAACACCAGTTTTGAATGTCATGATCGTAAAGTAGAAAATCAGGAACCTGGCCGCGGATCTCAGGTATATCAATGGAATGATAGCTCAACATGCGCGGAAGCGTTGGGCGAACAGATTTTTCGATCTCTTCTTTGACATCCGGAGCAGGGCTCTTGCTGGACTGTGATGAACCGGAGATATGAAACACAAACTCGGGACTTGAGCCCTTGCTTGTAACCGCAAGATTATCGCTAGCCAAAGCTATACCACTTTGTTAGTACTGATAAGAGTCGGTTTCTTGAGGTTAGATGTACTGTACGTACAGGACTCATCTCCCTTAAGATAGCTTTTCTTTGGCGAACGGTACTTAGCTACAAGTTCAGCTGGCCAAAAGTTCTTTTCGCGAGAAGGTGGTCGTCCGACTCCGAGCCATGGAGGAGTAATAATCAACTCGTATGTGTAGTTTATATTGCCATCTGCGTCTAGTCCCAGTGGGTTTGTGTTTTTAACTTCTCTGTAAGGTCCAGGTCTAAAGTAACAGGGGTGAGTGTAGCCTTCGGGAGATGGTTGGTCATCGGTGTCCAGGTGGAAAGCTCCGGACGGAGACTCGATATCCAGGTCAGTCCAGATGGTACTACCCAGACTCTCCGGCGCAGTATTCTCCTTCTGGTTCGGTTTAGCAGCCATCCTGCAAATAATGAGTATTCGAGATGATGCACTATTGAGAAAAGTCAATTGTCGAAGTTGATGGTATAGGGCTAAGGTAAGATGCTCTGAACTCTGTTATACGAACTTATATACTGAGGTGACGTGATAATGTTGAAAATGCCGAGGAAATTATTGTGAAGATGCTGAGACCTGGGACAGTTATTCATCGACATATCGACAGACTGGTGTCGCAGGCTTCTCGTTGTATTTTTGTGTGTTGCAACCTCGGCATTGCCATTTTGGGTCGGTGCACTTCCTCTCTCATTGCTCTCACGTCACGAAATCATGACCCATAGCCCGAAGATTACACTTCCTGCAGGTCAAAGCTTCCACTAAGGTATGTCTCGAGGCCCCTTCGGAATCAAGTACAATTTTCTTAAACAGTTAGATAGGTCGTGGTATCCCACTGATTCGCAACATACACACGTATCAAATCTAGCAAACAAATCAAATTCAAGTCTCGTTTTCCATACAGCCTTCGTTAACGGTTAAATTATTTCATAAGATCGCAATCATAAAACAAATACAAAAAGAAAGATGTCAATCTGGCTCTCAAAATTTTCCAACCTCAATCAATTCCATCATTCCATGCGCTCTCCTTTACAACCTACCCAACAATGTTTCCCCAAGATCGCTAGATGTACCACATGCTACTCCTCAAGCTCTCATGGATGCCATCACCGAAGTATGCCTGTGCCCTTGCTACACTCTGTTGCGGAGTAAAGTTCCTGGAACCAGGCTCGGAGCCGGTCAGCAAGGGATGGATGTAGAAACGACCTCGATCACAAGCGAGATCGGCGTAGTATGCAGGTGGGACAATAGACACTCCTTTAGTGGCTCTGCCAAAAAGATAGCAGAGATTATGTGTCTGCATTTTGTGGACCATTAGCATTGGTTCTAACGATGAGGCCTCAGAGGTGAATTCGACTTACCAGATTCTGCAACTTGTCAGCTGTGAAGCCAATATCATCACGGATAACATAATAATGGGCGGGCCGGACGGTGCCTTGAAGACCTGAATGCGCCTGGAGGTAAAAATCAAAGTCGTAAACGGCGGTGACAGAACGATCAACGACGGTGCCGGGCTTGCAGTTGTACTTTTGATCAGCAGCTTTGTCCTCAGCAGGGTAGAATCGAGTATGGTGGCGTTTGCCGACAATGACGACAGTCAACTTGGGAGGCTTGCTGCCAGGTTTATAGCTTTCAAAAGCTTTGATGATCTGAGGTACCTCCAGTTGGAGAACTTGATCATATTGTCCTTCACTGACACCATCGCGATAGAAAAGAACTTTGGGAGGAATGTTGCCGTTGTTGTTGCGAGCGTATTCCATCAATCTTTCCACCACCATATCCTGGAGATCCTGAATCATCTCCCGTTTCGATTCTTGGAGGCGAATTGAAGCAGGAAATTGACCAAAGGTTTTATCGCATGACGCAACGACGGCTGCCATAGACGGAACACCTTTAGCGGAGCCCGGGGAAGGATGGGTGACATCAGCACCTAGGAGCATGGCTGGAGGCTTTCCGGCTTCGACTAATGGGTCAAGGAGCCTGTCAGCTAGCAGGTGATTACGGCCACCAGCCTTCAGGTTCACCTTCATGGCGACGTTTGCGAAATATTGAGCCGCTCTCTGAGGGTCGCTGAGGTTTCCCTTCTTATTCGCCTTGTCCATAGTGATGACAACAGTTGAGATGCCCGCCACTATATCTCCACCACGTTTAATACATTCGTACATGCGCTGATCTTTGGTCGGGATAAAACAAAAAACGATCTGTGGCTTTTTTTCCATTTTCGCGGCTTGAAGAAACTGTTCTTGGATCCAACGTATATTGGAATTGGCATCATGCCGTCCCCCTTCTGGACAGCGCAGGTTTGGTGGCGTATTGGGGACCTGAATCCCGGTCAATCTACACTGCTCCGTCATATAACTGACAGCTTTTTGGATTAACTCCAGTGTAGCATCTCGATGGCCTCCGACAATCCCCAAAGCACCCCAGCTATGTATTTTTCCAGCTCTAGCGAACTTAGACTGGGCAAGGTTCCAAGAGGCATTGAAAACGTTCAAGGGCTTGCTGGAGTATATGATTTGAGGAGCAGGGAGAATGCGAGCTGGGACAATAATCATGTGTGGATCGAGTTTGATACCAAATCCAGCCTTCGATAAAAATTAGCTTCGAGTAATAAAACTAAAGTTATTGGTTTGGTTTACTTACAAGAGTAGGATTGCTAGCATCGCCAGTGTGTCCAAGGGCCTTCAAACCAGCCGTGGTAATGACTCGTGCATTCTTGCTAGGTGGGTTGCAAGCGAACGTGATAAGCGCACTTGTATTGTTCGCATCAAGGACTCCTTTGAACGGCTGACCAGGGGTAACAATGCAAAGCTCGGCAGGCATCCAGTTGGATCTTTCCGCACTACCAACATCTACAACAGGAAGCAGCGGAAACCTCAACGTTTTCTTATACTCTATAATTTCACGATGGTAAGTAATCATCATCATCAAATTGACCAGATATAATATATAGACAGTGTACTTACTCTTCGCAAAGTAGTCTTTGACGCTAATCATTCCACCACCGAACTCTTCACAAGGGAATTTTTCGGTCTCAGCATTCCTAGGCCCTACTTTGTGCACTGTCTTCTTTCGGACACCTTGAAGATGGTGAAGCGATACTTTAACTCCTTTGAGAAACTTAGTCAAAGTCTCAATGTCTCTCTCGGAGAAACCTCGATTCTCAGGATTCTCGTTCCAGAAAGCAGCAAACATGAGCTCATGCAGGGGACGATCTTGGTAGAAGGCGCCAGTTCGAACATTGATATTGCACAGTATCCGATCAAAACCAGGTCTAACCGAAGAGTAGAAGCCCTGTATAGCGTCCAAGCCGCCGCCGATTGAATGCTTGACTCCTTCTGGCGGAAGAACGAAGTAGCTGTTCTTGCCAAATTGAACATGATTCTCGCTGGGAAACATGGACAATATAATATTCAAGCACTGGACCAAAGGTGGTGAGTACTTGACGTTAAGAGCCTTGTGCTTGTGATCCGATTTGCCCCTAACATACGACCATAGGTCATCAATATCAAGAACACTAGTCTTACTAGGTTTGATATCGACGGTATACTCCTTGCTCCTGTCAGTGGCTCCAGGCTCGTCCTCGTAGTAAAGCTTGATTTTAGCGCCGCCAGCCGGAAGAAGCTTTTCTGAAAGCTTCTTGGGAGAGAACAGGACCTTCGCATAATCGGTAGCGACAATATGCTTACTCAAGTACTCTTGCATGAAGAGCTGGATAACACGCTTCAAAATGGACTTCTTCTTCTGTTCGTCTGGTATGACTTTTAGATCATACACATGTACGAGGAGATTCTTCGCGCCGCCGGGAGGTTTTATATCGAGAGGGAAGAAATTCGCTCTGACCGAGACGTTCTCACCGACTGTACCGAATCCAGGACGCGGAGGATAAGCTGGTTCGATTTGCTTGCCTTCAGCTTCGGCAGGCGGGCTCATCGAAAGGCCTTTGAAACTAGCGATGAGCGCATTCTCGTCGCTGACAATTTTTTGGTCAACAGTCGCTGGTCCAGTGGCGGGCCTGAATAGTTGGAAGTCCAAAGGGTCGCTAGTTATTCCACCTCGTCCACCACCTCCAAAGCCTCCTCGACCAGGTCCTCGTGCTCCCCGTCCTCCTCGATCTCCTCGACCCCCGCCTCGATCGCCTCGCCCTCCTCTATCAGCAAATCCAGAAAAGGCTCCTCCTCCGCGGCCTCCTCCTCCTCCACCACCACCACCACCACCCCTTTGTCCACCGCCGCCGCCACGATCTCCTCGACCACGGTCTCCTCTACCGCGTCCTCCTCCCCTTGGCCCGCCTCGTCCTCGGTCTGCCATTTTATATCAGAGGTGCGTGATTGTTCACACGAAAAAAATCCGAAGATTTTTTTTGGAAAGATAGATCCCTAAAGATCGAAAGAGTTTATGATCCTAAAGATCGGAAGAGTATAAGATCCTAAGGATCGGAAGAGTATAAGATCCTAAGGATCGGAAGAGTATAAGATCCTAAGGATCGGAAGAGTAAAAAAGCCTGAGATACAAGATACTAATATCGTGATAGCATTGAAAGATGTACCGGAGAAAATATATAATATAGATCAGGGAAGATGGTACGTCTTAAACAGTTCGCGCCCCATTCGCGAGGCCCAGACTCTCACTGTAAGGTGACGTGAGGGAAAGGGAAAGGCAGTGACACCCACCCGCGGGGCAAGCAGCGAGGCTCTGTATTTTAATGCTGCCTGAACTCAGCTCAAAAAGGCACTGGTCTCTGCCAAGCGCGCGAAAACAGCGGGACAGGGATTGGAACTACGAGAGTGGAGTGGCAAGTTGGCCTGTAGGGTCTTTGCGTTGTTGGTTGTGTTGGAGATAGTGTTTGAAAAAATAAGCAATATGTACCGCCAAGAAGTATCTCCCACACAAATTTTGGTGATAGATACTTCTTAGAGGTGCATATTGCTTATTTTTCAAACACTAGTTGGAGAGTTTCGGAAAAGTGGTGATCAATTGAGCAAGCTCTCTTGCTACCTCACACAAGATATTACCGGACATTGGATGATCATGTCATCCAAGAACGGAAGAAGGATATGATATTCGCAATAGAGCGGTATTTAGAACAAAGACGGAAACGGTATTGTGCAGGGCCTCTCTTCCATGTCAAAGGAATTTACATGTACGTCGCCCGGAGCAGTGAAAGATCACGGGAGGTGGATATCGGATAAGCTCACGCCATGCAGACATGAAAAATCTTCCTTCACTATTATAGGTACTTAAGTATCTCTAGGGGAACTCTATTTCAAGTCCGGAGGACGCTGTCCCGTGCGCTTGGTTATTTCTCCCTCTCGCAAGATTCATTGACCACAGAACCAATTTCAACCAAGCATATCTGCATGCTTTTCACAACAGAGTCGACGCGGGGTGGAATTAGTACAAGTACCGGCGCTTCGACGAGTCTTGCAGGCGAATCGATCATGAGAATTCCAAACGGTGGGTGTTCGAGAAAATCAATGAATGGTTCCACGCACAAGCCACTGGCATACCAGTTTTCCCATTGGTTGGGAAATTGATGGGAAGATGCGACCATGCATCCGAGCTCGCTTGGAAAGGATCCACAACGACTCCCAAAGCCGTGTCTGAACTCAAGCCTTGCGCAAGCCTTCAATTTGGGCATTCATTCGATCATTGCAAGCCCACTGACGGCACCAGGATGCCGGGCCCGAAACAATCCGAATAGGTTTTTTCGGACCGGAAGCGGCCAAATCTCTGGAGAACAAATCGTAGTCCTCTCAAATGGGCTGTTCGGCGAGCGAGAGCAATCAGATTGCTCAGTTCTGTGCGTTGTTGGGATAGCCTAATGGAAGCTAAACTTGATTGTGCATTATTGCTAAAGCAGCAAAGCACTCAGATTCTAGAGCTACAGCGCAGCTACCCTAGAGTAATGTATATACGAGAGTAGAACGACAGCGTCTCAATCATTACTTCACGGAGCGGTACAAGGTTTCTTCTAACGCGCACAGACCCAACCCAGGCATCTGCCAGTAGGGCCAATCTACAGCGCCATCATACTTGTCCGCCAACCAGCGACCTACCTCATTGCAAACGGACCGGATAACGTAAGTATGTGTGTGTGCGATCCAGTATCGGAAAGCCAGAATTTCGTATGTAAAAATGCATGCCGAGAAAACTTGGATTGTATCTTTCCCATCGCCATTCTTAAGAGTTTATCAGGTTACGCCAAGATATCGTTGAATCACTCACTTTTCAGAGGCCTTGGGTACCCTACCAACCTCGCCACTCGGTGTTGCGACTATTGGTTCAACTAGTGGCTTATTTCCGGCGCTCCTCGTGAAAGACCCGCTCACAGGAGAGAATCTCAACATTCTCTCAACATTCTCGATCCTACACTCACCCTGGGTATTAAAGACAGGATCGCCTACAGCCTCTTTGGCGCTTGTATATGGATTTCATATGACCGAGAATACCTCTGCTACTTGATACTCCAAATTCTACTCACACGTATAACTATAATGTATGTAGACTGTATCCTTATAATACATGTTGCTCTCATTTCCGGCGGAGCTAACCCTTTTGCGATAAAAATTTGATACGTATATATATAGTCTCGAAATTCGCCCCTGCGAACAAGAAGAACGATATGTGTGTTACATATTACGCCTTTTCCTTTCACCCATTTTCATAATCAACTATTTATTATTTGTAACCGAGAGATTGATACTTAAGATCACATCATGAGGAATGTAACTCAGGCTTGCAAGAAAATTGAATTTAACACGTTGTGGTAATTGTTGAAAAATCATCAGTCATCAATAAACTAGCTGAATTGTTAGCCAGATATATACTTTTATTTTTTATTTTTTATTTATTATTATTTTTCCCTTGCGAGCATGAAGACTGCGCTTGAAGCCTCACGAGATCGAGTCTTCTTTTAGCCAAGAAAGAAGTAGACACTGCGGACGAAAGAGCTGTAGTTAAACTTTCGGTAACTATTCCCGAATATTTTAAGCAACTAATAGCATGGAGAAAGATAAAAGGATTCCCATTTAAGAATACAGGTTTCCCATCCGCAAAGTTAGCTTAGTGCCTTTAAAGTTTTAAAAGCATATCTCCTTTAAGGGTAAATGTAGGCTTAGGAATCCGAAGTGCGCTAGACACCGAATGTATCTTATACATGTCTATACATATACGCATGAAAGTTCAATTTTTAACCGTTTCTCCAGCCGTTGAAGCGCCCAGGGGTCCTCGGTTGCGGCACGCTCGAGCGCTCATCATTGTTTTGCATGCATGCCTCGTTTTGTATTGTCTTCTGCAGTGCGCAAACATAACAAGCAGCATGCTCCAGAATTAACTTGGAACGGAATTGTGGTGGGGCCTATAAGATTAACAAATTATACAGCATTAACTCACTGAGCGATTTTCCAAGCTTCAAAGTGAGTATCATGTGATAAGTTTGAAATTTTCTGTTCTTGTACAGTAATCATTTCAAGCTCTGATATCCATGACATCAAATTCTTACAAATGTTTTATTCATATCTTGACTAAAGTTCAGCCACTAATATAACGTCCTCAACGAATCAGATCACGTATCATCAATCTGACACGCTCGCATCGAAAGCGAAAAGGTGACAATTAGTCTCGTGGAAGCCATCAGGGTGCGTGTGTGGGACACCATCAGCCATGTTTCTGATCGACTCGAGGGTGCACTGTGGACGATTCTAGCCCTCTCAAGAATATATGACCTTCGAAATCCAGCTCATGAGATAGCTCTTCGGCAACATGATCGGGTAGGGAAGTGGGGTCGTCGTCTCCATAGAGGTTTACTCGCTGGTCCTTTGCCTCGGTCATTTTTTACTTATTTTTCAGAGACGGAATTGTTCACAGAAGAGAATTCGCTGTGTAAGCCTATTCTGATAGATGGAAGCTTTACACCTCCCAAGTTCCATGTGTTGAAATATAAATACCATATCCTGATCCCTTGATTGAAAAGTATTCATCAGTGTACTATAGTAATCTACATACTCCTTACTAAAAGCCTTTTGAACAAGCTAAATCTATGCTCCCATCATTTTGTTTCCAAATAACAGCCCCCTTTCCTATCATCGATATCAATCTACTACAAATCACTCTTCAGCAACATGTCGGGCATCTTGGGAAAAAGCAATGTTGAGTTTATACTCCAAGAACGTCGTGGCTCAGCATATATGTAGTCTCCAGGCAATTATCCAAGTAAGCCATCCGGGTGTTACAGGATCTTTTAATTCTCTCCAGTACCAATAACTAAGCCTATGTGAAAGGTATACACTCTTGACGACAAAGCACGTGAGAAGAGGGTAAGATGATAGCCGATGCCCCAAAATTTGATGTAAAGGCCTTTGTGGCAGATCTAGAGGAAGAATACAGCAAAAATTGCATATACAGGTATCGTACGGTAAGTCAGATATATTGTCGAATTCGTTTTATTATTGCATTTGGAAAGACAAGATGGCTAAGGTTGGCAACAGGAAACAACACCAAGAGGAATTTGGCTCACGTGGAATGTAGTAGCAAAGATGTACTACGACGCAAAGTTCGATCAAAATATACTAGCTTTCCGGGGCACGAATGGCTTCGAGGAGTTTGCAAATACTTTCGGTAGCTTTGATAAATGGCTTAAGAAGTCATATACGAACAGTATATCTATCGCAGAAGCAAATAAGATGAAGATTTGGGAGAAAAAACCTACCGATATCCCAGCTGGGTATCTTCGAGAATCAGTGGTTGAGACCTGACGAACAGGGTAGTTATGACCAGCAAAGATGGCAAGACCACCCTTCAGATGCAGTCGATTTATGATCAAATCATGATCAAATTGTCAACTTTCAAATCTAGCAAGCCCGTTATGGTCTCAGGGCATAGTCTTGGTGGCGCCTTTGCAGAGGCCTCGACTGTTCTGGCTTCCCTATACGGGCCTGCGGGCTGAGATTATACTGTAATGAAGTACGGAGGTCTACCAAGTATCGATCAGCGAGCCGAAGACTATCTAGTTAAGAAGCGAAAGGTTAAAGTGGAGAGCCACGTTAACAAAGGAGACATCGTGTCTCGCATTATTGGCGGTTCCTACTCATTACTAAGGGCAGCAGCGTTAGCAAACCTCTTGGCCCTTGAGGACGTCGACGCCAAGGGTCCATTTAAGGTACGCACCATCAGATCAGGGTTCCGCCTCTAGAAAATAATGCTAACTAAAACAAAACTATCAGAACTCGGGTGTAATCCATGAGAATGAGTCGGTTCCAATCATGTCATCCCTCCTTATTATGGCCAATCTGGAATCTCACGCTGCGAAAATATATATGACAGGTTGGCTTCAACAAATAAATGATGTCAGCCCAATAAAGAAAGCTTCATCGGAGGAAAGGATGCAACTAAAGAAGCTGGCGGTTGTTTGTTCCACTTTTACATTGCTAAAGCTAACTGAACTATCTATTGAACAACTTCCTGCCGATGATGAGGCTGGTGGAGCGTCAGGGAAAACAGGAGACAAGCCTGTCAACAAGAATTAAGTTTTGACTGTCCTCGCTTTACAGCAGAATTCGAATTTGGTTTGCTTTGGGCTGTAGCGAATAGATCCGAGCAGCTTGAAACATCAGTTTGTAATATATAATGACAAAATACTCCAGCCCGATGAGCATAGCCTATGTACAAGTTAACTTCTTATCAACGACCGAGATTTATATTGATATTACAATTCATTCACGTATAGTTACCGTACAACGCAACTGGGTACGGCAACCCAAATAACCAAACCCCATGCCAAAAAAGATGGATTGTAGCCAAATCCAAACCACGAAAATTGCCAATCTATATAATGGCCGCCAGCAGATGAGACCCAAGCTTGCAGGGTAGGGGATAGATAGTGTACTTTAACCGTTGCTTGTGTTCCCGTCAAACCTATCTAATTAAGTTACCTTCAAGTCATATTCGGGGACCATTTACACTGTTTCATATAGCCGAGAGATTGAGACTTAAGATTTGATTATATGGTATTGACTTTATGATGTTTTTTTTATGTATTTCCTTAATATATAATTATTGTAAGAAACATGATATGTGTTTGTTGCTGGCTGTTCCACGATGGAAGGATTAGGAGATGTGGTCGGCTGCAGGCTTGGGGGTTAAGTTTTCGAGAATTGCCAAGGGACGTATACGCGTAGCTCAACATTTTGCATTGGTGAATCACACTTAATCGCCATACCGATATATCTTGAATTAGGCATTTTTGATCTAGTTCACCGGCGATGTTAGCAAAACAGGCACCGAATACAAACTCTTGCGTGATTGCGGATTTATAAAACAATCAACTCCTGAGAAAATTGGCAAACAATCAATTGAGCTAGCTTATGTATAGATTGTAAATCTTTTGATCAAGGTGCATGTATTTGCGCGGCGTTATGCAAACCTTCTTAAGTACCCGCATATCTTGTAGAGGCAAAATTGGATCTATTGTTCTAGTTCTCAGAGTTTAAGCAACTCACATTATTGTTATTTTGTTGACAGCTGTGATTTGGTAACTGTGATTTGGTGTTAGCGAAATTCATACAAAAGTCAATGGAACGTCAAAACACAGTATCTCCTGGCTGGCTCTCCAAGTGTGGATATATCCTGCACAGAGGTAAACGAGACCAGATATATCCGGATAAAGCTCGATGCGATTTCGGGATAGCAATTATTTAAATTCGAGATAGTAATTACTACTGCTGTAGCCTCCTCTCTAGAAGAGGCGGTCAACTTGAATTGCGCAGCTTTCATTGCAATCGTAATCACCCTGGAAATCGTTGGCTCGCTTGCGTGGGCTGCCGAGCTTAATCTTAATACCCTTCCGTGCATACGATGATTATATACTGACTAAGCACAAAAAACCAGATGGATTCAATATATGCCTGGGGCGTGCCGCGAGATGAGAAACATCCCGACACGAAAAGGTTTCACCATGCTGACTTAGCTTTGCGAAGCGCAATGGTCAAAGCTTCTTCTGATGGCAAGTTGAATATGAATCTCAGATTTGGCTCATCCCTCAGAAGACAAAACAATAGAAGCTTAAATTCTCGAGATATACGCAGACAGAAGTGCATGCCCAGGATTACGTGTGCTATATTTGTAAACTTACTGAGCAACTTCGGTAGTAATTGTTGAAGGAGAATGCAGAATTGGTACCCCACGCGACTCGGATTCACTTGTTCGCATCCGACCGAACTTGCATCGGCCAACAGTCGACGCGACGCCTGGTGGAGCCTCGTACGTAGCCTCTACAAATATTAAAGATGTTGCTTACAAGAGGAAGCAAGATACTGACAAGAGAGTTATCTTATCCGTGTGCAAAAAACACGAGCCTCATATCTGCCATCGGTGGGGCGGGTAGTTAACGTTAGTTTGAAGATGGCATTGAGGGGATATTACTGCCCAAAATTGATTGTGCCTCGCCCTGCACCTTGTGGGCAAAGCTCCGCCACAATGTCGCGACAACCAGATGACGCGGACAAACCCAGTTTCGAAAACCTGCCGCCTACCGCATCGGTGCGATCAAGAATAGCGCATGGGTAATGTTGAGCCCCGCCAAGGAAAATACTGACCGTATTTATCTTGGAGGCCCGCCGCTTTGCCAAAGAATCTTCTATTGCTTCGAAAGTTTCGGATCCCCTGCCCAACTCGCCGTCGAAGAGCTGAGAAACGTCGCCTCTGAATAGAAGATCAAAATAACACATACAACACAAATCCGAAGAAGCATGGCTCCGCTCGAAATTGTCTTGGACTCCAAGAGCCCGCTACCGGGCCTTCCAGGCAGCCGGAATAACCTCTACATCGCTGGAGACACTGTAACTGGCCATGTATTAGTAAAAACAACATTCGAGGCGACCAAGAGCCTCACTATCGACTTCACTGGAGTTCTCAATGCTGTAATCCGAAAAGGCTCCAACTATGAGCAAAACAATACTCTGTTCTCCTTCAATTTGACACCCGCTATCAATCGCGAATGCAAATATCCTTTTTGCTTTCAGTTGCCCGGCACTGTGGTAGTCGCTCCTGATGAGTCTATGGCCCCTCGTCATGTACCGATAGCGCCACAGTTACTGCTCCCGTCCTTCTCATTCGGTCACGACAAAGAAGATCACTCCAAGGATGCGACAGCTAAGGTTGAATATCAGATTGTCGCCAAATTACAGCACAAGGGCGCCATTTTCACCAAACGCGACACCGAGACCAAGACAATCAATATATCTTCGGCGCCAATGGAGGGCATGTCCCTTCTCGCATCGTCCCCGGCAAACCATATCTTCGATCTGCAAAGCCCAAGACTGAAGCCCGGGATGGAACACTACAAACCCACAGCAATGGAAAGATTTTCGAGTTTTTTGGGCAACGTTACTCCAGGCTTTCAGGATCCTAGGATTCTTGTAGACCTAAGAGTAGACCTTCCCAATTCTCTCGCGTTGGGATCTCGGATACCCTGCTCGCTCTCGATCAATTATCTCCCGGACTCTTATGGGATCGAGACACCGCCTTTAATCTACTTGACGAAGCTAGAAGCCAACCTTCAAATAATCACCGACTTAGCAGTCCAAACTGCGACCAAAACAAAGATGAGCGCCATGAACCTATGCACACGAGGCTGGGACTCCAAAACAAAACACCTCGACTATGGGTATCAGCACAAAATGGATGTCACGGACTGGATATCCGAAAACTTTGTCCACGATGTTGGAAACCAGCTGGTACCTACCTTTCATACTGCAAACTTGAAGAGAAAATATCGATTGGACGTGGAAATTTGGTTGGAATGCGTTGGAGAAACATGGAAGAAGACATTTGAGAGGGATTTAGTTCTCTTACCTGCTTTCGCGTGTCCTCCGTCGGCACCAGCTACGCCAACCGCAACCTCAACAGCGATGCCACCAATGGCCATGTCGCCCATTTCCCGTGAGAAAGCTAGTTTACCGCTGAATTCTATACAGCCGGATGCTCAGTACTCAGATGCCCCACCGAGTTATACGGAACTACCGGGGAGACCGGAATTACAATGAAAGTTTCACCCTAACTTTGTTTTATTTCTAAAACTTTTCAATATTCTGGTAACTCCCCCCGGTTTTTCTTCTCATTTCGGAGTATTTGGTGTTTCGGACTGGTGTCTCCAAGTTGTCTTCTTTCATCCATTAGCGATATGCATTGCAGTAAATACCTGATTTGTAAGCAGACGATGTTCTAAATTAATATAATTTTTAATTACAACCAAGCCAGTACATTTTTTCTTTTCGTATCTAAGCCCAATCTCTGCCCTGAGACCAATCTCCGCCTAGTTAACAAAAGTTGAGTAACCGGAGATCAAATGTTAATCCGAACAAGACACCGCAAGTATTTACAATATGTATGCCAGGTGTTGCTCCCCATGCTCTATCATTTTAGTCTAGAATTTGAGCTTAATTCCATCGCTTAAAACTTTAGTGGCGGTATTCCTGTGCATTATCAATCCACAGATTTATTTGAGGGACTCTGAAGTCGTCGTCCTCTACAAATGAGGTAGTGTTTCCGAAGAAAACGAAGTTCTGAGGATGATGCAAATCATATTTAGGCCATTTCGGATAGCCCTGTACTATAATTTTCAATATCTCATTAGTAATCAAGAACTAATATCAATTTCTCAATCAGCGAGAGAAACGTACATCCATGGTTATTCGGCGTGAGATCGTGAACAAAGCTCACGAGAGAGCGAGACATCAACAAGCCAACCCTAATATAGTTCTCCTTTCGGTTAAGAGGGGAGACGTCGTAGTAATTTGCACTATATCCGACTCCTTGGAAGTTTGCGAAAATAAACGCTTGGTCTGTAACGTGTGTAGAACCCATCTCTCGTGGAGCACCGTTGGGTATGGTATCGAATCTCCAAGAATACGCTGTGAGACCACGCTGGGCCCAAACACGAGCGGTGAACCTACGTCCAGCTATCAGATAATAGTCGCCAGCAATTGACGCTAGGCGTTTATACTGAAGACCATATGGTGGTGGGAATCGCTCAATAGTGCCGCCAGGAATACCAATCACGGGGTTATCGGGATAGAGCTCTAGAATAGTATCGATAGTGTCCTGGTCGATAGGAACTGCAGCAGCCGCCTTTAGAAAATCAACGAGCTCGTCTGTAGTGTTAACTTCATATCCGATAGCATATGTACCCTCGTCTGTCGTAGAGCCAACCAAGATGGGAACATTAACAAAGTGTCCCTTTTGAAGAGCGACGGAAGATAACTCCGGAATTATTCCTCCATCGACGTGGTATTGCCATTGAGTGGGATATTGCGAGTCAACCGTTTGAATAGCTGCCCACATTACATCGGATGGGACCTGACGAAGACAGCCTAGTTGGTCTGCAGCCGTAGTGCAGCTGACATTGGCGAGAAGGGTATTGTACAATTTGTCGAGAGTTAGCATTGTCGCATAAGCTCCAATGAACAATCCTGGACCACTGTCGTGAATGGCGGCACGGAATAATTTATCGTCACGACCGAAATAAGCTTGAGTATGAATACCAACCGAGACACCACCGGCAGAGTCGCCGCCGATTGTAACCTTCCTTGGATCACCTCCAAAAGCTTCAATGTTTTCCTGAATCCAATGTAGAGCGGTGCGTTGATCATGGAGACCAATATTGCTTATACCAGCCGCCGACATAGAAGTGGGGCTCAACATTCCCCAAGCAGTAAGACGATAGTTGAAGCTAACGGCGGTAATTGGTTTGCCAATTTCGACAGATTGGTCTACCATCCAGGTCATATTATAGGGGGGATTAGAACTGCGAGAGCTAGTGAAGCCTCCGCCGTGTATCCATGCCATAATTGGCAGTTTTGTATGTGAATAACCTGTTGGACGAATTATGTTGATGTTGAGGCAATCCTCACTTTGTGTTAGATCCGGAAATGGGTGGCGAAGCCCCAGGCATCGGTCACCGAAGACTTGAGCGACGAATTCGCCTTTCCACTTGGTTGTAATTGGCTTTGGGAGGGCGAAGCGGTTATTTCCAGTCGCCGGCTGACAGTATGGGACACCTAAAAAGAAGTCTTGATTCCAGACATTACTATGAAGCCCGCGAATCGTGCCGTTACGGATCGTGACAAGAGGATCGGTTGATCTGAAGCTTGGGGTCGCCGAAGCGATGGCTGCGAGAAAAGACAAAGTTGCAAACACTTGAACCATAATAATAGATAGCTTTATCATCAGTTTATACTAAATTGTTAACTGACGATCCAGGTTTAGAGTGATGGCTTTCAAATTTTTGTTGCCAACAGATGACCTTTTTATACAACATCCACAGGTCAACATGTGTGTATTCTAGCACAATTACACCTCTAAACCACCCTAAGAATCTTGATTTCTTCCCTCATCAAAGTCCATCATCAGAATCAAGACACACAGCCTCCGAGACTTACAGGCTTTAAGATCCTCGCGATATTGACCTGCAATGACGCTCCGGCGGATGAATTGAAATACCAACTAATTTTCGTGTTCACAGACTTTAGCCTACAAGTGGGGGTTTTGCAGCGTAATAGAGACATATGTTTTGCGATATAACTGATCAATAGGGAACAACCATTCGATGTTGACGAAGATCACAATGAGAGTAAAACCCAGCAGCCGGCTCGCTAACCTGACCTACCGCTCGGGTTAGGAAACGCCCGTATCGGCCCCCGACCCTCTGACCGGGTTTGAAAACTAGGGTTTAGGGTTGCTTACTATGCACTCTCGCTTTCACAAATCAGAACAGTTCTAGACATCTTCGTATTTCCCTCCTGTCGTTACTTTGACGAAAACATGCATTCTTGTGTTGTGGCGTGAAAATCCAACACTGTTTGGTTGGTCAGCCTTGAGAAGTATCAATGCAATGCTCGAATACAATGTATGCCCATTTTCGAGCATAACCGTCACGCCTATGTTTCTAGAGGCCAATCACTTCCGAGAAGATCCATTGGCTGACGGTATCCTAGCGAGAAGTATGAGCGGGTACCTTGCTGAAACTCTGATTTAATGCCGGCTGCATATGTACGAGCGCTTTCTTCGTCGGTTTCTTTTGAAGTCCAAACGGCTCCCGGCGCTGCTGGTATACTACCGTCCAAGGCCAAAGGGTAGATATCCACAGAGAATTTGCGGTTCTTCATATGTTGGTCGCCCTCCAGACAACCTGCCAGATTGCCTTGGCTTGAGCCTAGTTGACTAATCGCGCCGTCGGACTTTTACTTCCACAGGTTGTTCAGCGGTCGCATAAGCTTAAGCTTGAGACCCCACACATCCTCACTAGGCCTACGCTCTGTCGGAACTCACATCTCAGAAATTTATCATTATATTACCAAGACGTCCGAAATTGCATTGGCCAATTAGCATCTATTGTTCTATGCTCCCATAAGTTAACTAACTTGAATATGAATTCATGAAACCAGGTTCCCTTTTGCTCCGACCCGTGCACAATTAGTAGCCACTCAATCGACATATGCCTATTCCATGCCGACCTATACACAGCAATTTTTTGATTCTAATAAATACATAGCACAGAAATAAAAGTCCCAGAATCCAAAGTATATACAAATATCATTGCTAACAAGAAAATAATGTTTTACCTTCTTCTTCCCAGTTGTGTTCGAATACTTTGAGAGCTTATTGAGTACTGGTTTCAGTTGTGGTTGTGGCTGACCCTGCCAGGTGATATATCACTTGAATCTCTCCGAATACATATTGCTCTCTTAATTAGGGCCAGTTCTCGTGGGCTCTAAGTAGCAATTCGCACCCAGGCCAAGGGCGCAGAGTTATTTAACCCTGAAGATCCTCTTACGAAGATCTAAGAGATCTCCTCAACACAACCAAATAGCGACGGAAACACATAAAATTCACATTCACACATCGTATTCTAGTTGGTCCAATTCATCCTGGCAAATATGTTTTAAAACCACTAATTTCTAGGCTTTGCAATCTAGCGCTTTAAATGCTTGCTAACGTTCGAAGTATTTGGTTATCAATGACGTAAATTGTCCCAAAGTAGATCGATACAGTTGCGTGTTGTAAATCATGCATCGATTCGATTCGATTCGATTCTAGTGCATCAATCTGGTTGAGCCGAGCAAGATTTGACTAGATCTCGGATCTATGATCGCAGGCTTTCTATTCATGTTTGGAAATCGTTGGGCGCATTGAAATCGGTATAAGTTCTTAAATGGCTGCTCACTATCTGAAGACATTCTTCGCCACACGCTTCCCTCTAAAACAACTTGGTTCACTCTTTGCGCTCAATATATACGAACTATTTACTCACCTCAGTCACTCATTCTTGTTACGGTTTTCACCTTTGTCCTCCATTATACGCCATTTCTATAATATATTCTTTGTTTTATCTTATTTACTCGATATTTCCACATTTTTTAAACCTTGTGCATAATGTTGTTCAGTTCACTTTTCGCACTTGCGACCGCTGTTGTCTCATTGACAGATGCACTCGCCATTCCAACTTCACAAACTTTCCAAAATCCTCCTGGGTACACCTTGCTGTACACGAATCGTCGAAACTTGCCAAGTTCCGATACATCTGTTCATCCATTCACCAATTCTACCGAACCAGCGACTCCATCTACCTGCGCCACAACCTGCAACTCTATCCCAATGTGCAAATTCTTCGTCATCTATACCCCACTTGAAGGGAAGGACGAGAAAACTTGTCAATACTATCAAGACGAAGATCCGTATCGAGATTCAGCTACTCCATTCGTCAGCCAAGTAAAGGAGCTTTGCGGATACCAGAAGAATTCAGTCTTTGATACAAAATCCGAAAGCTCATAGATATGCTAATTGACGATGCCAAAAATCCAAGTTAAATCCTGTATGGTATCGTCGCGTCGTTACTACTATTCTCTCATTGCGGATGGTTCTCCTTATAAAAGAGCACTTTTCTTAACCAAAACATTGAGGGCTGTTCCGTCTCCAAGCTTAGCATCACTAACAGTTCAGCTGGTAAAGCTAATGAGCCATTCTGCTGTTGATTTATCTTCTTTGTTGTATTTCTTTGGATATATTCTTTGTCAAAGCTTTTCAATAGCTGGCCTGTTGTAGTAAAACTCTACTTCAAAATCATCTAAAATTCCATAATTGCAGCCCACATCAGTCTTAAGGCCCATTATTCCCGCCCTCCGACCCATGTAATCTCGAGGCTAGTATCTTAGAGTGTACCGATCTTTCCTTTATAACAACTGTTGACAAGATAATAGATTTAATATATTTGCAGATCTAGCTAGTGCAAGTAGCTGCACGTTCCTCAAAAAAGAGACAGTGAATTAATATGGAATGTTCGCTTGGAGTTCGATCGAGCATGGCATATATGCATATCTAGATATATCCTTGTCAACTAGATGAGCAAATTCTCGTGTAACGTAGCGCGATAGTACGACGACGCAAGACCATTACGATTGGCCCAAGCTATAACGTATTCGGCCCCAGCCACCTCACAGAAACTAAGATTCTTTAACATTTTTTAAAGTGTTCGAGAAGCGCGACATTACATTTGTACCTTTCAACATCCCCGCATAGATTTCATTTTGCAGTAATAACGTTTATGACGAGTCCGCCAGCTTCGTTCGTTAGCGGCAGTTATGGCCACCGAGTCTCAAGGATTGCCGGAGTGCAGATGCTTTAGCTCTTTCGGAGCTGTTGATTAGTTGCAATTGACTCTTTGGCAATTTTAGGAATGGGGGGGTTTTTTTTTTGGCAGACTAGGAGTGCTTAGCCGTTTAGCGTAATCGCGGCTCCGTATATATAATAGTATAGCATAAGGAAACCTCCTAATCTCAGCCATTCCTAGCTGATTCGAGGTTTGGATTTGGAAATATTTCAAGCACGAATGCAGACAGCGTAATAAATAGAGCTGCCTTGCCTTTTTATTACTAATTAAAATTTTGGGGCATGGTAATCTATCTATAAAGGACCCAGACAGCAACTGATACCAAATTCCAGGTTACGCCTCTAATGGGGCGACCAGACTAAACAAAGCAGTTTTCAGGTTGTTTGAACTACCAAGTGTCCGGTATATAACCCTAGACCGGTTTAATCATTCCAGAGGCTCCTACATCGGTACAAATTTGAAGGTAATCCCTGTAACAGGTGCAGGAAACCTGCTATGGAAAGCGCCGGCATCTCCACCTGCGTACAGATGATTACTCTGGACGAATTCCAGCGTGCCAGGCGAGCCTGAATTATTAGTAAATATTCAACTTCTCTTAACTAAACGGTAAAGCAGAGAGGGAAGCCGAAAACGGGAAACTTACCACTATCGGTATTAATCCATGTACAAGTTATCGTGCCATCGACAAGATTAACGGACCAGACGGCGGTCTCGGCCTGCTTGTTCAAACCAGAGGCCGTACTGAAGTAGCTTGGTATAGACTGGGGAGTCGAGCCGGGCGGAGTGCCTGGGCTGCTAACTGGATCAATGTACAAATAATTGTAGCTACCAGGGCTGATATTACTAGAAGTAGAGTCTCGTCCTACCACCAGGCCGAGGAATGTACCCCGGTTATCATTTAATAGATTGAAATTCAGCTGGCTTCCGCTTGTTGCATCCCCGGGGAGCTGAAACGAAATCTTCAGGGCGGACGTAATAGTGGGAGTGATAGACGGAGTCCAGTAATTGGGATCGGCTTGCATGTATCCAAGACTTGAAGTGGAAGAAAAAACTTGAATGACACCAGTGTATGTGGCGATGGGGACGATAGTGGTAGATCCAATACCCCAGCAGGAGCACGCGGTGCTGTATCGCACTGTGCCAGAGCAGGCACTGGCGTATGCAGGGACTTGGCTTGGTACAATTGTCGTGGATCTAGGTTTAGTAGTTAGGTTAGCTAGGAATGGTAGTACTATATTTTAAAATTCAAAAAGACTTACGGCTCGACAGTAGTTCGCATGAAACTTGAGCAGTCTGCCATACGGGAAGTCACATCAGGCACTTTCCCGCTCCGAGTGCCAGTCACTGCTCTAGCACAATTATCGGCAGGGCATACACGAGGCTCGAGGACGCCGCCGAGCGCGCCTTGGACAGTCGCCAACAGAAGGGCGCAAAAAGAGAACCGCATCGCAATGGTGTGGTGAAATGTCAGATTTGATATGATTGTTTGATTCCGTTTTGTTATGTGGAGATGTCAACTAAGAAGAGGAATGATTTCGACAAATGAGTACACAAGTATTTATCACTCCTCGCATCCTCAGAGAACATTTAGGGGTTCTTTCAGCCCATCCACTGGCTGAAAAGGTTGAGAACAGTCGCCAAGACCCAGCCTCTAGACTTAATGCCAAAATTCATTGTTATTGCATTGCACTGGAGATGCGGCAGACCACCCTCAAAAATTGGCAAAGGTAGTAGCACACGGAAATGCAAAACTATCCCGATGTGATAACGTAATATCATTATACTCGAGCACTCTCAGCCCTACGAAGGCTCGTTATAAAAGTTGGTGTACTTCTCTTGGCATCAGTTGAGAGGCTTTTCCCAGAGGCTCCCCGGAGCAGAACCAAAACTAACTTACCGATAGATCAACGATTTTCGCTAAAGAAAATTGGTAAATTGTCCCCAATATATAGTATAATAGTTATATTGTTTTTATTTTGAGTTAAGAATTATTTAGTGGTGAAATAACGTTTGGAAGGTTTTGGTGTGGTATTCAGGTGAGTCGCCGGTGGTTCCCCGAGAGAGACATCTATTTGCCAAGAATGCCAAGAGAAGTACACCAACTTCTATGACGAGCCTTCGTATACATCTAAACAGTTCATCCAGAATTAGTGTTGCCAACCACCAATTTTAGGTATACTAAGGTCTGGGCATCTTCATTCTAGTTAGAGTCTAACCTAACATAGAGTAGTGTATTCCACAGCCCGCATTCATGAGTTTACAGTATCATTTATCAAAGGGGCTTCAAAGCGCGGTTCTCATATAGTGTGATAATATGTAGAAAACCTGAAGTTTTTTTTCGGTGTACTTTTTTTTATATAGCTTGCGCTTAAGCATGCAGCCAACTTCTATGATCGTCCTTGCTCTTGCCGCACCTGAGGCTGTCGGCTAGCGCACCGTACACCGAGCCTGACATCTAAATAAACTGACGTTTTTTCCCTATCCCTCTTACTATTTTTACCGAATTCACAGCGAATTTCGTTCCTTTTTCAATGAGTTTCGCAAGATCCCCTCAAAACTTCATTGTATGTATCAGCCTCGCAACACTTCTACCCTAAGAAGCTAGCTCGCATGCTTAAGATTGGAGGTTTTGGTATCCGCAGGCACTTGTCACGTCCCCGCTGTCCAAGATCTAGTAACATAAAAACCTTACGATAATATTGATATATCAAGTAGTTATTTTCACAAGCACTATCACCTCGTCATTCGTGTTGTAAAGAGGCATAGATGCACCAGATATTGATTTTTTAGAATATCATCGCGAATTTGAAAATAAGTACCAAAGTATGTTGCCAAGGAAAATGTAGCTAACCTCCACTCTCCAAGTATAGAAATGTCAGGACATCATCAAACGACATTGACTAGAGTGCTTAGTTTCACACGCTGTTCAGATCACGTTGTTCAGGCAGCTGTTAAGCAGTTAATTTATCTTCTCTTTATTGTATCTCTTAGAGTATTTCTTTGCTAATACATCTCAATAACTGTTGTAATGCAAACTTACTTAAGTCCGTCTCAGAGCCCAGTTATTCCCACTCTCCTGCCCCGAGGCTAGCATATGTGTTGTCCTTATTGCATTTTGTCGGGACAAAAGCCAGTGCCTATTCGGGCCTTTGTATTATAATTTTTTTTCGTTTGAAAAACTTGATTCGTTATTATTACTAATTTAGTGGCTATATAAGTACCTGGTAAGTGGATTAACTAATATTTCTAACAATGACGGACATTATACGAAGGTATTTCTCGACAGCGAAAGTATTCCATCAGTCCGCGGATCCTTGCTCAGAGACGGATATATTTTGGGTTTAGTTTTATAAAATTACGACTTATTCAATGGGTCTCGCAGATCTGGGCGCTTACGTGGTGGACAAAAAAAAGTTTCATTTCAACACACTTTTTGTTCCCCTCACCAACCACCTTCCCCAACCACCGAAATGGTAACCATCCCACATAAAATCCAAACTATGAACAAGTTCTATACCCCACAAAAAGCCAATATACAAACCATTAAAAATTTCTACCATCGTAACCACATAAATTGTTTTAACACTACGCTAGTACGCTATTATAACATTACCCACACCACAATCCGCAATATACTTGCGCATCCTAACAAGTGAGCGCAGCCAACTACTGAAACTAGAGGTCAGAAACTAATTATTACTAATACCATACTTAAAAACCAACTTGAAATTATTGGATCTAGTAATTAGGAAGCCAGAATAATATTACACACAGCCATAAAAAAAAAACTAAATATTTAGACTAGTAAGTACATTATAACCAGAACTATAGCATGCACTGTATATCACATATAAATAGCTAATAAAGTTAACTAATTACCATAACACACCAGGAAGCAGCATGTTAATTAGGCTACATACATGTTAACTCAGTATCCCAGGCCAGAGAATTGGCACCATGTACAGTTCAGTGATGAAACACACTTTGGATCTCCAAATATACGACATCAATAGGTATGGCGCCAACTAGGTAAGCACTATCATCATGATTACATGCAGGTAAAGAGGCCTCACAGGTCAAATATTTAACTATACGCCTAGAGCGCTGTTAAATATAATTTCAAATTATAACTAATATAGTATATTATTAATAATAACAATAGTAAAATATCAAATTCAGTGTATGTAAACTAGATTTTAGTACCAGTAGTTTTGCCATGGCTTCAGGCTAGCCATAATTTCATATTAAAAGAAGACAATAATAATAGCCATAATATTGGTTACAACAATAAGGCCGCTAAATAAAAACATACTTATAATTTACACCATTATTTCAACTATAATAGATCTCCAGATCTCACACCCATTAAAAATACATAACTGTCAGGATTCGTGCCATCATTTATATACGATATGTGGCTATTCAGATACTAGAATCTGATAATCTTGCTTTTAGTTCAGTGTGCGTAGCCACAGCGCATCCTGACAATAACAAAAACTAAAGGGAATTATAGCACACATACCACAGTTAAATAACAACACTACCAAGCACCTAGCAAAAAAGGCATGAGAAAACCTGAACCAAAAGAGTATTAACAAATAGGTAGATTCAATACCAGAGCGCCTTCAGGCTGTTATTGCAGCCAGTGGCCGGATGGTGGTTCGCTAGATCTGCATGTAACTAAAAATGTGTTGAAATGAAACTTTTTTTTGTCCACCACGTAGCGCTCTGCGTTCAAATTTTAAGCCAAGATCTCTTTGAAACATCTGATATTAAGGGCCAGCCTCACGACACATCCATCCTAAAAGGCTAGCTCAAATGTCCAAGATGGAAGATTTGAGTGGTTCAGAAAATTATCATGTCACGCTATCTAAAATTTGGACCACAGGGATATAATTTACTATAGTTCGATCTGGACATTTTCACGAGCATTATCACCTTATTACCCGTACCAACTCTCCCAAAGAAAGCGACGTTAGAAACCAGCCGAAGTATGAATAGCGGATTTAATTATTCGTTAAAACGTGAGACAGTGGCTTGCGAGACAATGTGAAACGACTGAAAGCTTATTTTTGATCACTTTGAAATCAAATATCATGGAAATCCAGCGTGCATATATTTATCAGAAATCTCTATGACATTGATATGTTTATAATGTAGCGTCGTGGTGGCATAGAAGTAGAAACGTATGCATCAGGCAATATTCATCAGCAAAAAATTGTGTTGTCCTCTCAGTCCTCTGAGGACTCAGAGGACCCAGAGGACTTTTATCCTCTGGAAGCCTCTAGAAGTTAAACAACCTCATAACCTCCTCAAGATCATAAAATCAAACAACCAAAAAAAAAGCCTTAGGCTATAATAAACCGAATCTCAACAATTCTAATCTATTATAACCTGGGGCTTCATAGAGTTCAAGAAATTCACAACTTGTTATTTTAAAATATATATATATTTTATAAAAAAAATTATCAAAGCGACTGAAATAATGGAATTCTAACTCATAAAAACAAGTCTGATTAGCAAGAAAACGCGTCTAAATAACAAAAAATAAAATAAAAATGAGTAAAAACACTTATAAAATAACTTATATCATTTAAAAAACAATTATTTTATTAATAAAAAACATATTTTTTAGTTTCTATTATTCACTTACCACTAATATTCAAAAAAAACCAAGTTAAACGACAAGTAAAAACTTTCTGAAAATCTACGGATTCATAAATTCTTATAGACTTTTTCACACTCATTCGCACGGGCATAGAGTGAATCTTGAAAAATTGTTTATTATTTTTTAATATTTCACAACACATTTTTTAATT